>VUQH01043689.1:0-16113 GCA_015106775.1 Etroplus canarensis | reverse complement strand
CCTGTTTGCAATGCAGTACTGCCTGAAGGCTCAAAGATCACAAGTATCCAGTACTGGTTTTTGGCTGTGTCCCTTGCATACAGAGATATCTCCAGATTCTCTGATTGTTTTGATGATATCATGTACTGGAGATTATGGAAAATGTAATGTCTTTACATTGAGAAACATATTTCTATAATTGCCTCACAATTTGTAATCACAGTTTCTGTCAGATTGCTGAACCTCTGCCTAGCTTTACTTCTGAGAGACTCTGTCTCTCTAAGGTGCTTGTTTTATAACCAATCACATTACGGCCTGTTGCCAATTGACCTAATAAGTTTCAACATGTTCCTGAAGCTGTTTCTTCTGTAGCACCGCTTACTTTTCCAGCCTTACACTACCAGTCAAAAGTTTGGACATGCATGTCCAAACTTTTGACTGGTAGTGTACATTCAAGTCAGAGTCATATTTTTCTCTTGGTCATTGGTGCCCCACCTGTAGTGACTTTAACACTCACCAGTGGGGTGTGCTCCCCAGTTTAAGAACCACAGCTTTAACCTTAGACAATATTTACACCTCGCCCAAGCTATAAAGTTTTTGTTTTTAACATAGAGTGCAGTTAAATTTTCCACATGTTTCTAACGCATTTACTGTGCAAATTATATACGTATATATTTTTACCACACTCACACTATTGAACGTAAATAGCTGTTTGGTGAGTCAGAGCCTTGATCGCAATAATTCCCGAAAGCATGAACGCACCACGTATCTATCTATAAAGTTTATTTATAAAAAAAAAAAGAAAAGAAAATCCCGTGCTTCCGTGCTCCAGTCTTTCACACAGCACGCTTTTCTAAATTTTATCATCACAGTAAATAAAAAAAAATTGGAAAATAGTCCATTTGAGTTTTTAAGCCTGTATTAAATATAAATCTACAGCGTGTGTACGCTGGCCGTTTGTTGCCTTTTCTTTCTCATCTCGGGGCAGAACGCACTCTCACTCACTCTCTTTTAATAGCAAAATATTTTATTATAAAGCTACAGGAAATAAGAAACGAACACAAAGCTGCGTATTAATCAAGCGCACTGAAAATATTCTCAGTACATTCAGATTTGCCGAGGAAAGTGGGAGGGGACGTTTGCCCTCACTAAACATGGCGACGCTTGGCTTCACTTTGAAAATGCGGTTGCAACTGCGTTCTCCGTGTGGGAGTGAAGCCTCTTTGCCAGCAGTATGTTTAACCTTTGAACTCCTCTGAGTGTGCCAGTCCTCCGCCATATTGACTGTTGTCTTGACTGGAGGAGATAGAGAACATTTTGAGGTCCGAGAAGAAACGAAAGTGTGCTCTTAAAATCTCCGAAACTGGTGCAAACTTGGTCAAAGCGTACTATAAACAAAGTCGCAATGGCAAGGAAGAAAAGCAAGCAGCAAGGGGTCGCCCAGAAGGAGCTTGTGCCTGGACAGCAGACCGCACCGAAGAGCCCAGTCTCTCCCGGCGATGCAGCTGGCGGTGGCGGCGGAGATGCTGGGCTGGATCGGCTGCCCACCACCAAGGCGAACCAGGTAGCTAGCAGCGAGCCAAAGGCTGTCTATTATATAGGCTAGCTAGCCTCTGAGCTAATCCAAGCATCCTCCATTGTGCTGTTATTTTCTACAGCTAAATCCTGCAGAGGTGGAGTTATATGCATCCGCCTGTTAGTGGAAAGCTGTTTTAGATATAATATAGCAGTGATAGGTGCCGTTTGATGTGTAATTACATGAAATATTAAGCTCATCTTAAGCGGACAGAATCGTCCCCAGCAGGCGGCTTTTGGGCTGTGAGACTAGCATTGCAGCCAATCCCTTACACCGGACAGGTGACATTGTACCTCGGACAGGTCGTCCCGTTTCCAGCGCTCGCAACTCTTCATCCGCCCAGCTAACGTTAGCCAGGCTATCATCCTCAGCTAGCGTGCTGCAAACGTGCTTGCTGCCTACACTCGATCCCATCCACAGGACCCACTCAGCCAGCACAGGCTAACCAGCTTCCAGCTAATCAGCCAGTTAATGAGCTAAAAAGAAAAGATAAGGGGTAATAATTAGGGGAGCAGACTGTCAGACCGCTTCGTATTATTTAGCTTTTTCAGCATGTCAGTCTCTACTGTCAAACTGTCACAGGAGCTGATGTCAGAAAGTTTCACTGTAAGCAGTTAACTTGAGAGCTAACGATGCCGAGCTCTGTACTGTTGTCTTATAAAGAGAAGATGCTGGACCACTGTCCTCTCATCTCAGCCTTTCCCTACAGCCTGACTGCTGCTCTGTCTTTTTAATTACATTTTCATACTACACGTGTAAGATGCTCGCCTACACCGATCGATTAGATCTGGCATCTCAGTTTTTTTGAGTACTTTTAAGAAAATTAATACCTGCACTAGGGTGACCAGATGTCCCTCTTTACGTGGGGTTGCACAGCATTTTTATCCCTTATCCCCCTTTTCCACATATTGAGACAATATTCCACATTTTGGCATGCATGTTATAATTGGCAAAAAAAAAAATGCTAAAATTATATGACTCAAAAAGGTGTGCCAATCTGTGGATGCATCCCTACTTAAACCCCGAGATGATTTCATACCGACCAGTAGCTGAAATAAAAGGGAATATAGGTGTATATAGAAAGACTATCGCCTGAGACCATGAGAACAAGCTTAACAATCTTTTTATCCTTATTGTATTTACTTAGTAAGAGATTTGGAAAAGTATCTAATATATTTGGTCTTTTTATGCTAGATGCCAATCCAGTAACATGCACAATTTATTATATTTTTAAGTTGGGCATGAAAATTTCAGACTGCCGTGCAGGTTTGCTAACATGTCCCACATTATCAAACACAAACACAGTGTTTGCCCCACATTTAGTTTATTGGGTTCTGGTCACCCGACCTGTCCCATGTTTTGATTGCATCTAGTTTTCTAAAGTTAGTCAACACAATGTCGCCAGCCAAACAGATCCTTAGCTCAACAGAAATGCAGCTACAGTAAAGTCTAGCAAACCTATAATAACTGGGTGAAACTATAGAAAGGTGATTCTCAAAGGATTCTTTTCCCAATTTTGTCAGGTAGAGTGATGTGTCAGTTCATGGCTGCATCCCTGCTGAAAGCCAACAGATTACTTGTCAGAACAGCAACTGAAATCACAGCAGACAACAGTTTTGCATGTTATTAGGATAAAAAGTAGAACATTGAGAGCAAGAAGTCTATGGTGTTAGGTTAACCTTTAGCTTCCTTTTATTCTCATCATATTTACTTGGTAAAATAGTTGAGATGGTCACGTTCAAATAAAATATGTCACATGCTACATGCCTCTCAGAATTAGTGTCCCACGCTGTCGGACACCAAAATACTCTTTGTCCCACATTAAGTTTGTTAGTATTTGGTCACCCTAACCTGCACTGAATCCTATCTTAACATATCTGCTAATGTTATGGAAAAGTGTGTGTTTGTTTTTTTTGCATTAGGTTGTACATGCTGTAGCCAGGTGTAACCTACAAAATAGCAACCCCTATTTATGCATGTGTAATGATTATTAGGTGTTCGATGATACCTGAAAGTTACTTGAAGATGATATCTGGCTCATATTCATGGTATATTTACAGTCTACTATTCTGGATGTATGTCCCATTTGGACAGTGGATCACTCGCCAGTTTTTCCTAACAACTTTTTTCCTGATAAAGGCAATTTTTCCTCATATGAATGACAGTCAAACGATTGTGGTTGTAGGATGCTGTAGGCTATAAAACCCTTTAAAGATAACTTTGATATTAGGCTCTGTAAATAAAATTTAAAAAAAACACCTGATAGCCTACTATAGTGAGTTTGTATTGTCAAGTGTTGAATGAAATATCCCCTTATTCCCTCTAGTGTTGGTCAACTAAGCAAGTTATGTGCCCCAGATCACAGCCTGAAAAGCAATGAGTCTTATATATGTGACCATTTGTGCTCTCTTTCTCTATCTAGCCCATGCACACCTGCTGCCTCCTGTGCCATCGTGAATTTAAGGACTGGGGAGCGGGCTCTGTGAATGGGCTTCCTGGGGGCCATGGAACGAAGCTGGCAGACGCCGTGCCTGCGCTCTCCCAGGCTTTATTGCGGGAGGCGCCAGGGCGTAAGCTGGCTGATGCTGTGCCCTCACTATCTCAGTCCCTGTTGGGAGAGGTGCCTCTGTGGATCTGTCAGAGCTGCTGCAAGAGTGTGGAAGAGGAGGAGAGGCGGAGCACACAGGAGCAGCCGACACCGGTAAATAAAAAGGGACTGTTTTGGGTCAGATGTCTGAATATTTTTCACAGCTTATGTTCACTACTATTTAGTTAAACTATATTTCTTTATGCCACTGAGGTTATCTCATCATTAGTCGTCACTGACTTGCGTGTTCTTGCTTACAAAATACAACCCCAATTCCAAAAAGGTTGAGATGTTGTATAACTTATAAATAAAAACAATGCATTGATTTGCAAATCTCATAAACCAATATTTTATTCACAAAAGAACATAGAAAACATCAAATGTTGAAAGTGATACATTTTAGTATTTCACATAAAATACTAGCTCATCTCAAAAAAGTTGGGACAAGAGCAACAAAAGGCTGGAAAAGTAAATGGTACTTAAACAGTTTGAGGAACATGTTGCAACTAATTAAGTTAATGCAAGGAAGAAGTTATATGTGAACATGATCCAGAAACTCCACTGTCTTCTCTGAGCCAAAGCTCTTTTAAAATTGTCTGAGACAAAGTGGAAACTGTTCTGTGGTCAGACAAGTTGAAATTTAAAATTCTCTCAGCACTCAGTTCAAAAGCCTGCATCTCTGATGGTATGGAGGTGCATTAATGGCTATAGTACTGGCAACTTGCACATCTGGAAGTTTTCATTAAACAGTAAAATGTCTCACTTTTGACAATTGATAAGTTTTCCATGTTCTTTGTGAATAAAATATTGGTTTATGAAATTTGGAAATCATTGCTTTGTATTTTTATTTATATTTTACACAAAGTCCCAAACTTTTTGGATTTGAGGTTGTAAATCTGTTTCTCTAATTGTCACCTTTGATATTAGCGCTGTCAAATTTGCCAAAATTTAATTTGTTTAAAAAAAAGCCCCACACAGGTTGAAACTATATAAATATCACATTACGTCCACAAGAGACCAAACCACTACCACGAACAGTAACTATTTATATAGGTCATTCTTTTTTCCCGAACATGCCTACACTCTGCTACATAAGCAAATAAAATTATTAGGTTAATGAAACAAGAATTTAATTCCCTTAGAGACCACAAAATTGAAAAGCATGGAACAATGATCTTTCCTCTGAATGAAAGGAAGAAGAATCAAACCATCAGTAAACTGTACTGCATGAAGCTTCAGCATCTGTCTGTACAGCTGAGGTCCCACAGTTTTGCCATCTACTGACCAAAATAATCCAAATGGGATACAGGGTGTAAATCGCTTTCTGAGCTAGTTGGATAGTGAACTGTCTGCCATCATTACCACTCAACACTGACCTCCCGCTAGGTCTAAGAATAGGGGAATTTTGTATTTGTAAGATGTTTTTAGACACAATCAACCACCTATAAGCTTAAAAAAGAAAGGAAAAAGGGTTACTAATGCTAACTAAACAAGTTTTAAAAAGTAAAAAAGAACTAGGAAACTATTGCACCTTATGACTGATTACTTTTCAGCTTCTTATTCATACCAACACCCGTATTTCTAAAGTCTGAAGCAGGCACCTACACCACACAGCTGTTCCAACATTGTCAAACAGTGTGCAGGTGGTGTTGCAGGTGGATTGTATGCCGTTAACCTCACAGCAGCACTAACAACTTTTTCTTTGTTTCCTGTGAACTGAGGATACCAAAAGCTGGTACTGCTCCATTTTTTAGCCCCAAAATCGAATACTTATTATGTATTTATGTCAGTCTTGAAGTTTATTATATCTGGATAATGTAACATTCAGATATAACATCTCATTTTTGAGGCACTCCAAACAAACATTCATACAATATAAATATTTACACTTTTAATGTGTGTTGACAACCCTATTGGATATAAGGGCACTTTGAGACCACATCCTCCACCAAGGCCAATGCTTTGTTGCAAGTTTTTGCATAATCAGACAGATGGAGCTGAAAATATACCTGTGGTAAAGAAATTTGTTGTCTGCTTTGTATTTTATGAAGTTTCTGCAGTAGACAGACAAGAAGCAACTATTAAGCTTTTTACATGAAATGCAATCTTTTTCTTTTTTTTAAACTTCAGCTAGACTACATGTATGCATTATGTTCTTGATGTTTTGTTAATGTGAGGATTGGTTGTTAAAAACATCAAAACGACAACAGTAGGTAGAATTGTGAAAAGTGACTTGCATTAACTTTAAATACATTCTTTGATTTAAATATTTATTTTTTTTAAAGAAAGATAGAATAATGGATTCTGAAAATGTTTTTCATTGCTCACCTGCCAGTTAGATGCAGCTGCTGTCAAAAGGCAAGCCTATGTTGACAGCCAGGTGATTAACTTTGGGTGTTTTTTTTTTCCTTCTTTTTCTTTTTTCTTTCAAATTTAGGTACCGTTGTCACACTCTTCCTCCTGTAAGTCCCAGAGCTGTGGGAATGGTTACCCAGAGCAAAGTACTGTGGACTGGGACCCAAGTTCTTTCCTGTCAGCCCACAAACTGTCGGGTCTGTGGAACTCTGCCCACACCAACGGAGGGGAACACTGCAATCACAGCACTTCTTCACACACACAACAAGGTCTGATATCAGAGAGTAAAAGAAAACCATGTAATGACACTGACAGTAAAGACTGAAAAGATCACAAAATTAATTTTGGGCTCTGTTGCAAATTTCCGTTTTGAGAAATAGACACATTTTTGGTTAGACTCAATGCCCTGGCTGTCTTGTAAGTTTAATTACCTAGTAATATATGGCTCCCATAATGTGTCTTCTTTTAGATTACTGGAAAGAAAACAATCAAAGTACAAAATTGTGACTCCATTTAATTAGCACTTACATGCACACAACTTGCTGGTTTTAATTGCAACTTCATTTTAAAGGCTTTTACTGAGGTGTTTGGTGACTGGAAGTACTTTGTGATCTGTGAAAATGTCTAAAAGCCCTTTTTCCAAAACTTTGACTCAAGTATAGCAACAGAATGAAATAAGAATCGTGATCCAGTCTTTGTTCATTTTTCAGGTATCTTTTCTAGAAATTTATGCAAATAAGTACCTATTTAGTTAGAGTTATAGAGGGGAAGCTTGATGGTGATTTTGATTGGTTAAAACTATCTGATATTCGTGTGTTTTGTTTTAATTGAATTCTGAGAAACAATTTTATTAAATATATTTACCCACATAAATGCACAGTAAAAGTGTGTTAAATGCATTGTTTTAAATAATGAGTAAATGTTTTAATACTGTAAACTGGACTATACAGTGCATGTGATGCTCAGCTGTAACAAATGTTTCATTCAGCTGAGTTTAGTTTAGTACCAAATCATAACATATGTATTCTCAGGGAACATTACATAGTAAAGATAAGACTTTCATGTGTCATTGACAGAAATCCAATGATTACCCAACAAATCGTGATATCACATTTTGCCAAAGATGCTGTACATTGAATTCCCCCCTTTGACCTCTAGAAAAACAAAAGTACAAAAGTTGAAAAAATATATTAATTTGGGAAAAGAGGTGATTCACAACCATGCAGTGAAAATATTTATAACATGATTTGATTCACTTTAATGTCATCTCTTTCATATCACAGAAAAAAACAAAAAAGTACCGTGTAAATACAGTGTATGAACAAAAGTATTGGACCAACCCCCATTAATCAGTAAATTCAGGTGTTTCATTCAGTCCCATTGCCACAGATGTATAAAATGAAGCACCTAGCCGTGCAGTCTGCCATTACAGGCATTTGTGACAATGGGTCATTCTAAACAGCTCACTGAATTCAAGGATGCCACCGTTAAAAATCCATTAAGGAAATTTCTTCCGCCTTAGATATTCCAGCATTTCAAGATTCAAGATTCAAGAGCTATTTATTCGTCATTTCAACCACATACAGCTGACGCAGAACATAGCGAAATGAAACAGCGTTTCTCCAGGACCTGGTGCAACATATAAACATACAGACATATGACAGGAAGGGTGTTTTTTTTTTTTTAAGCAGTTTAAAATTTAAAAATAAAACTTTGAAAGAAAAAACCAAATAGGAACCAAATGCACTCGGAACTTTATGGCATAGGTTTCCATGGCTGTATGCAAGCCTTACAGCACCAAGTACATTGCAAAGTGTTGGATGGAGTGGTGTAAAGCACCCCAACACTGAACTCTAGAACATTGGAAATGTGTTCTGCGGAGTGATGAGTCGCGCTTCTCAATCTGGTAGTTTGATATACAAGTCTGGTTTTGGCAAATACCAGGAGAATGTTACCTGCGTGGCTGCGCTGCGCCAAGTGTAATGTTTGGTGGAAGAGGGATAATGCTGTTGGGTTGTTTTTCTGGGTTTCTTAGTTCCAGTGAAGGGAACACTTAATGCTTTGGCTTACCAAGATATTTTGGAGAATTCTGTGCTTCCAACTTTGCGGGAACAGATTGTGGAAGGACCTTTTTTGTATCTGCACAAGTGTGCCCTAGTGCACAAAGCGTGGTTCTTAAAGGGGTATGGTTGGATGAAATTGGGTTTAGAAGAACTCGACTGGCCCACACGCAGCCCTGACCTCAGCCCCATCCAATACCTTTGGGATATACTAGAGCCATCCCAAGCCAGGCCTACTTGCCCAACATCAGTGTCAGACCTCACAAATGTTCTTCAGGATGAATTGTGTAGGTGGCCCAGTACTTTTGTCTTTATTGTATGTGCATTTTACGGGTAGCCTTTGTTTACCAGTTAGCATTATGCCTTTGCCCTGTAGACATTATGTTGCCGGATTGACTGTCCGTTACAAATCTTGTTACCTCTACAGGTGCTGACTTGTTTGCCGAATCTTTACCAAACTTTCTCTTGTTAATACTTACGATCTGTAAAACACCTGAAAACAATTACAAGATTGTGAGGTCATACTGGTCGACTTCTGTGCATTTCATTTTATATGTTTAGATTCAATGTAGGGTTGCTGCTGTCACACCATGTGACACAAGTCACAGATTTTAATAGTTGTTCAGTGTTATTGACACTTATGACCAATTCTTGATTTTGAAATTCTGATGTTGCGAGTTATGCATATTTCAAGGAAAGTTTCTTTTGCTGCAATATTTTTGAAAGTGCCCACAATTTCACGTGATGAATAACTAATTCAGTGGAATGGGCCATTTATCTGTGATTTATTACTTAGTCCTTGCAAACAAACACGATGAGTATGCTTTTGTCCTTATTCTTTGATTGCTTTTGATTACTCACTTCAAACCACTGTAGAGTTTTTCAGATGGATGCATAACTATTTTAATTTCTAGGTAAATGTTTGAATAGTTCATACTGTAAAATGGCATTTAAACAGGGGAAAGTTAAAGTTGACAAGGCAAATGATGCATGTCCTGTTCACTTCTAAAGTAGATAAACTGCTCGCAAAAAGTTAAGGATATTCGGGTTTCTGGTGAAATTTCAGGGTGCACCTTAAATGCACTATAACCTTTACAAGTAAACTTAATTTGACCTTCTCTACACTTTTGATTGCACATGTCCAACTGTTCAGTATTTCAGTACTTTTTGCATAACTTGCTGTTCTCTAGCAAGGTGCTTAACAGCAAAATTCATGAATCTACCAAAAAAATTTCTGGTTCAATTAGAATTGGTATTTAAACAGTCCTCGTCATCATGCTTTCATCATGCTGTTCACATTTCGACATCATGAGACCAAGGCGACACTTAACAATTGGTTAACAGTACCTCACCATTGCGAGGCTTCAAACTGGATGTTCTCAGAGGGAAGTGGCCACTGAGCTTAGAGTGTCACAGAGTGTCATCAGCAGGTTGCAACAGATATACAGAAGTCAAGCTGTAATTGATGGTAAAGGGCACATTACAAATTATTGAGACACTGACATTTTTGTTGTGGTATACACACCAGTGGTGTTGGCTTTTGTTTCAATAAATTGTTTGAGATGAGGAAATCACCATTGCATGCTTCTGCTTAAATGCCCTACTTGCATGATATAATATCACTGTAGCATGAACTTTTTACATTTTCCATAAATTTCACCCAAAAGCCAAATATCCTTAATTTTTGTGAGTAGTGTATATGCATAAAATAGCATATTATCCTTTCCTTGACTTGATGAAGAAAGAAGAAAACATTTAGTGATATTTTTACAAATTACAATAAGAGCTGCAGTCACTTTTGCACAGCAGAATTGAGTATATTAAATTATTAAAATGTTAGACTGTCTTCATGTTATTTTGGTGAGCAGAAAGGGTTTGTATGCTTCAGGGCTAAAAATATTTTCCATAGCTATTTTCTTTCTTTATCTTAAAACATGTCTCCAAGGAAAAATGAATTGTTCCTATAAATCTTGATATCCTCATTAAACTTAAATCAAAAGGAATTTCCCCCTTTATTTTAACAGTTGATTTAAATGTGCCATCAGTTTAAGCAGTGTGTGTGTGTGTTTGTATCTGCAGGTGTAACAGGAGGTTCAGCCTGCCATGAGAAAAGAGGACTTCACGAAGCGCCTGGGAAATCTGCTAAAATGTCAGGGAACAAAATATGTCCCTACAGTCACCCTTCAGCCCAAAATTCCAGTGGTTCTTCTGTTGGGAACCCACTGTCTACCTCAGCAGACCTGTGTAAGACCACTTCCAAGCACTTCAAGACCATGTGCCGTCGACCAACACCACCAGGTAACTCTTCTTCTCTTAAGCTTCTGGAGCATTTTTATCAAGCCCACTAATAAAAAGGAACTAATTTTTCAAATCAGAATCTGCTGTATTCGAGTTAAGAATGTACACTCACTGGCTACTTTATTAGTTACAGCTCGTTAATGCAAATTTATAATCAGCCAATCAAATGGTAGCAGCTCATTGCATTTAGGCATATAAAAACGGTCAGGACTACCTGCTGAAGTTCAAACTCAGGATTAGAATGGGACAGAAATAGGATTTAGTAACGTTGAACATGGCATAGGTTTTGGTGCCAGATGGGCTGGTCTGAGTATTTCAGAAACAGCACAACCACCTCAAGGGCTTACAGAGAATTGACCAAAAAGAGAAAATATCCAGTGAGCGGCAGTACTCTGGGCAAAAATGCCTTGTAGATGTAAAAAGAGAATGCCCAGACTAAAATGTACCTTTTGGCTACTCTCTTGTATTCTCCACCAATGAGTCACCACAGGGGATTAATACGCATTAGTAATTTGACAGAGGTTTTACGCCAGATGCCCTTCCTGATGCAACCTTCCATGGTGAGGGGGTCTTGTGTACCTGGAATCAAACCAGGGCCCATTCACTTGTAAGACGAATGTGCAAACCACTATGCTACAGGGGACACAAGAGAATGGCCAGACTGCTTCAAGCTAATAGGAAGACAGCAGTAACTCAAATAACCACTTGTCACAACCAAGGTTGATAGAAGAGCATCTCTGAAAACACAGCATGTTGAACGTTGAAGCAGATGGGCTGCAGTAGCAGAAGATCACAAGAGGTGTCATTCTTGCCAGCTAGAAACGGGATACTAAAGCTACACCAGCCCACCAAAATTGAATAGAAAATTTGAACACGTTGTCTGGTCTGATGAGTCTTGATTTCTGCTGTGACATTAGGATGGTAGTGTCACAATTTTTACTAAACAACATGAAAGCATGGATCTATCCTGCCTTCTATCACTGGTTCAAGCTGGTGGTGTAATGGTGTGTAATGGTATTGTTGCTGACTGTGTCCATCCCTTTATGACCACAGTGTACCCACCTTTTGTACTCAATTGGCCTCCACAGTCAGCAGCTCTTAATCAAGAAGAGCATCTTTGAGGTGTAATGGAACAGGGGATTTGTGTCATGGATGTGCAGCTGATAAATCTGCGGTAACTCTGTGATGCTGTCATGTCAATATGAAACAAAATCTGTAAGGAATATTTCCAGCACCTTGTTGAATCTATGCTACAAAAATGAAGTCAGTTCTGAAGTATATCTAATGAAGTTGTTGGTGAGGTTATGTGATAGGGAAGATATAAAATGTTAAATTAAATGTGTTGCATGTTTTACAACATGTAAAATTTTGTAAAACTGTAAAAAGGAGTGTTTTACAAAAAAAAAATTTCACAACCCTTATCCTATTGGTGGAAAATGCAACACGTCAGCCAATGAAAACATGGCATTTGGTTACTGGTTTGGGACATTATGATGTGTCCAGGTGTGTTGTGGACAGAAACTGTTTTTGGAGTGTCACAAATACTTTGTGTGGCATTTTACTGTGACACCTGATTGTTTTGTAAATAGCTCTAAAAAAAACCTGAGACATTGCCTGCATTTTAATGTAAAAAGTTGTGTATAACTTTGTTGTTTGCTAAATTTATGGATAAGATATTGAAATTTACACTTTATATTGTAATTTTAGGTCCAATGTGTTAATACAGTATGTCGAAATGAAAAAATAACTAAAGTTACACAGTGAAGCTGTACTGAAATAATTACACCAAAAAATTGAGGTAAACCGTTTTTAAGGGGAATTATAAAGGTAAAATCAAAAGTAGTCAAAAATGGCCAATTATATCTTAGAGTCCAGAGGGTTAAATGATTTGAATATCCGTTTAATAGAAATTGCATTTACTGTTTAGACTGTATATTCCCATTTATTGTGTAAATATTAGTTTTCACAATAATTATTTCTTAACAGACTTTTTAATACCCTATTTATATTTTACCTGTGCTCATTTTAGAAGCAAACTCTAATAGGCCAATTTAGCTTACAGAAAAAGTTAGTGGTAAGTGAAGTTCTCATTTTAAAAGGAAAGTAATATTGTAGTACAAACATGCAAAATGAACTGGACCTGAACTTTAATTAATGTACTTCAGAAAAAGATAATTCAGTATGTGTGATCTATGACTCTTTTTTTCATGGATTTTATTGTCCAGGTGAAGCCTTCCACCCCAGTGACCACCATCAACACACAGACTTGTCGGCACCCCCCAACAGTCCCACCGGGCTGTCTTCCCAGCATTCCTCCCTCCTGCCCCCAAAGCCGAACTCTGGGCAGCACAGCCATGTAACCTCCTCCTGTGGCACTGGTGCAGCAGCCCACGCTCCCTTCTCCCCATTGGTACCAAACCTCCATGGCCCTGCAGCCAAACTCAATTCTCCAAGTCCGGATAGCCCAACACCTGTCCATAAGCCCAGCCCATGCAAAAACTCCCACATTCCTGCTGTAAACACACAACACAGCAAACTGGGCACCCCTATGGTGGGTTGTAACCACTCTTGTAATGGACATAATCCGGGAACAGTGGCCACCTCCAATGTAGGCCATGTAACAGCTGGGGCCTGCAGGTGAGTTTTAATATCTCAACATTCCTTTTTTAAAAAAAAATTGAGGAAGCTTGTAGTTGTGTCGATTAAGAACACAAATGCATCTTTTTTTTGTAGGGATCAAGCATGTAAGGGGCATAAGGTGACTAATGGGACATTGTGTCACCCTTCATCTGAGCTGGAGGAGGGTGAAGATGAAGACAGCAGCTCTGAGAGGAGCTCCTGTGCTTCCTCTTCCACAAATCAGAAGGATGGGAAGTACTGCGACTGCTGCTACTGCGAGTTCTTTGGACACAATGCGGTACTTGGTTTTTCACATCTTTCGAATTGTTATAAAGAGTTTCATATGCTGCTTCATAATTTTAAATTCATAAAAACTGACTTAGTGAAGAGATATCAATATTGTTGAATAATATTTGGTCACAGCCTCCAGCGGCACCAACTAGCCGAAACTATGCTGAGATTCGAGAGAAGCTTCGTTCACGACTGACCCGGCGCAAAGAGGAGCTTCCCCAGCGCCAAGATTCAGAACTGACAGTGGCTGGTGCCATCGACAACCGGGATGTGGATGAGCTGCTAGACTTTATAAACAGTTCAGAGCCCAAACCTGTCAACAGTGCCAAGGCTGCCAAAAGGGCTCGACACAAACAAAAGAAGAAGGTGGGGTAACTTTAGAAACCAAAAGCGACTGTGCATTGTTTTGTTGTTTTTAATTGAATTGTGTTAAAATTTATTATCTCGTATAAAGTTTTGGAAAATTTTCAATATTTTACAGAGAAATATGAACATGAAATCTTTCAAATCCTTCTCATTTTACAAAAAATGGGCCCAACATACTTAATATTAACTGTTAACTAAGCACAAGCAGCTCAATAAAATTAAGATTTCAGTCCAGACATTAGTAGAAATATGCAAACATTTAATATTGTGTACTTTGGCCATATGAGTTCTGTGTGGAATAACTAATTGATCAAAAGTACAATTCAACGAGGTAAATACCGATGTAAATTCATTGAATGACATTTATAAAAACTGCTTACTAAACAGTATCAAAGATGGCATTGATTACCTGAAAGTCTGAATTATTACAAACTTAAATATGGAACTACAGTTGAAATGAGGATGCAGGTTTCGAGCATTTTGGAATTATCGGAATCTCTGCATTGATTTCTCATAAAATATGGTCTGATCCTTCTCAGTCACATTAGATAAAATCAATCAGACTAAACTAATCCCGCACAAACAGTTGTAGTTTTCATTTTGACTTTCTCACTTTATTTTTATTGAACACATGGTACAATACCACATACTGCAGTCCTTGATAAAGTAATTACCTTTAAAAACCTTCTTTTGTATTAACAAACTCCATTTAGCATTTTGTGTAGCAGTGAATAAGAGTTGCGCTATGACGAGGAAGAATTTTGGACCATCCCTCTCTACCAAACTTGAACTATTTCTGAGATGTCTTAAACATCCAGCATTTCAACTGGGTTAACTTCAGGTCTCTGATTTGGCTATTCTAAAACACTCTTATTTTTTCAACCATCCCTTTGTTGATATATATTTCTGCTCTCTTTTGTTGTTGCATTACTTAACCGCTTCTAGGCTTCAAGGAATTGACTGCTACAGGGATTTTTCTTTATGTATTGCCCAAGTGCGTTATTGTCGATTGAGTAACACCCAGTAGTTTAGAGATGCTTTTGTGTACTTTTGTAGCATTTTGCGTCTCTGTAATTCTTCCTCTGGGTGGCACTGTGGTGCAGTGTTAAACATTGTCACCTTGCAGGAAGGAGGTTCCTGGTTTAAGTCTCCTAGCCAGCTGGGGTTTGCATGTTCTCCCTGTGCCTGCATGGGTTTCTTCTGGATACACTGGCTTCCTACCACAGTCCAAAGAAATGTACTCTAGGGTAATTGGTGATTCTAAAGAGGCTGTGGATGTGAGGTAGATAAAGTGCTTGAAGTGCTATAAGAATGCATGTTTAAAATGTGACTGGTAGGCTAAAGTGCTTGAGCGTTCGGTAATACTAGAAAAGCGCCATATAAATGTGAGTACATAACATTAAATACCTGATCCTCTAAAATACTGTGAAATTTGCTGTGATTGAGGCATGGTTTAGTTCAGCCAGTCATGAGAAGAGCTTGTCTGTAACTAGACTTGGTATGCATTTATTTACAGTGGGTACGGAAAGTATTCAGACCCCTTTAAATTTTTCACTCTTTGTGTCATTGCAGCCATTTGCCAAAATCAAAAAAGTTCATTTTATTTCTCATTAATGTACACTCAGGACCCCATCTTGACAGAAAAAAACCAGTAATGTAGAAATTTTTGCAAATTTATTAAAAAAAGAAAAACTGAAGTATCACATGGTCATAAGTATTCAGACCCTTTGCAGTGACACTCATATTTAACTCACATGCTGTCCATTTCTTCTGATCCTCCATGAGATGGTTCTGCTCCAATGATTGGACTTGATTAGGAAAGGCACACACCTGTCTATATAAGACCTTACAGCTCACAGTCAGAGCAAATGAGAATCATGAGGTGGAAGGAACTGCCCAAGGAGCTCAGAGACAGAATTGTGGCAAGGCACAGATCTGGCCAAGGTTACAAAAGAATTTCTGCAGCACTCAAGGTTCCTAAG
>VUQH01043688.1:21142-33765 GCA_015106775.1 Etroplus canarensis | reverse complement strand
ACGTCGGTAATCTGGCAGAAATTTTACGCCGGATGCCCTTCCTGATGCAACCCTCCCCAGTGAGAGGGGCTTGTGTCCCCACCTGAAATGGAAGCAGGGACCTTTAGCTTGTAAGGTGGATGTGTAAAGTACACGGCGGGGACACGCCCCTGAGAAAAACCGTAATAAATAAAAGCTGGTTTGTTCTTTAGCTGCTGTTTCGTCCAGTTCTCTTCAGCTGGATGCAGCAGCAGACTGGCAGACCTCTGAGCCTCACCTGACACCTTTATCACGTGTCCCGCGTCACGTCCCACCATCCCCCCTGTGTGAAACTGAAAAAACAGAATAAACTTGTTTCTCAGGATGAACTTCGGCTCCGCACCCTCATACTGATGTTGGAAATCTGCAGAGCGTGCCGCACCTTTGGCTGGCAGCAGAGGACAATATGTGGGACGGTGCGGACGAGGGATCCCACATAAAGATGGGCATTTGGCTACCTCAGTCCTAACCGTCAGGTGTGGCTCAGAAAAGGTTTGCCGTTCTGTTGGCGAGCCCCAACCGAAACCCAGAGGTGGTCAGCGGACAGGACAGTTGGACGAAGCAGAACAAACTTCTGCTCTCTTTGATCCTCAGTGTATCGACTTAGCCAAAGAAGTTGCCTTCAAATGTGATACATTGGGTTTTTACGCTCTAAAAATCAAACCAGTAACCTGCACAGTGACAGCGTGTTTACGGTAACCTCCCAGTCACACCCTGACGATTTAACCAGATGCATCCCCATGTCTCTAAAACGCTGGCATACGCAGAACTATAATGTTTTTTAAAATTATGGACGTATACGTAACGTATTACTAACTTATATAGAACATTTACATAACTCACAGATAACTTATAATAAAAAATGCTTAGCATGTTGCTGACGTTCACAACATATGCCTAGCACGTCATAGCCTATTCACAGTACGTCACCGTGACGCTGGAGAAAAACTCAAAGAACGCTGCCAAGAAGTCTCCTGACCGTGGACGCATGGAGGAACCATCATCACCCTCACCCTGTGATGAAGATGATGCAGGTTCCAACGCCGCTCGGGCATAGTCAGTGGCACCGTTAGCTGCGTCTGTGACCGACACCTACTCGCAGCCAATACGCCATTATATGATAGCGGTAAGTTAGAAACACGTTCAGTAAGCACTGTGGTCATCCAGAACACGTCGAATACGTCTACAAACGTCAATATGTGTTGGAGATAAGTTAGCTATAAGTTACACAAAGGTTCAAAGCATGTTACTTATAGGTTAGAAATAAGTTTTGGGTACGCTAGACATTAAGCCCCAGTAGCAAGTTTATGCCGATGCATTCAAATTCCTCTGAAAACGCTGTCATACGCAGAACAATGATGTAAATTGATGTATATACAGAACATACATGCTAGCATACTGCCGCCATTCATAACTAGAGTCCATTTATACTCATACTTGTTATTATTCAGCAGCTGTGTGCGTTAGAAACATGTTCAGTTTGACTGGATCACGTCAAATACTTCTATAAACGGCAACATGCACTGGAGGCATGTTTGATATATGTTACACATATGTTAAAAACATGTTACTCATAGCTAATATGTTTTGGGTTTGCTAGACATCATGTCCATGTATTTTGACAGTTCAGTTATGTGAGTCTCCGATTGCAGTGGGTACCTGCAACATGGTCCTCGTATGCGAGACGTAAGCGCCATACGGCTGGAGGTTTTGTGCATGCTCAGAACTTTCCCCCAACCTCGCCGTGCTACCTCGTAGACCGGCGTAATTATGCGCGCTCTTAACTACTAGAAAACTTCCCTGGAACGTAATCGACATACTTGCAGTTTTTTCCTTCGCTGGCATACGCTGGTTAAATTGTCATGGTGCGACAGGGGCTGAGGTTTTACACGTGTTAGGAGCACGCATAATTACACAGTTTGACGTGATCCAGTTGAACTGAACATGCTTCCCACACAGCTGCACAATAATTGTACATGTGGTGCGTTTAAGGGGAGTGGTATAAATGGGTTTCAAGGTGTGAATGCTGGCAGTATGCTAGCATATGTGTTACGTAACATTGTTCTGGGGAATTTGAATGTGTCGGCATAAGCTTGTTAAATTGTCATGGTGTGACAGGGGCTTTATCTCCACGTATTTCCACTTATGAGTAACTTACAAGTAACGTGCGTGAACAATAGCATAACTTACCTACAACTTATGGGCCATGTATGGGGGATGTATGAGCCATACGCTGGCATACGTTGGAAATTTTGTGCATGCTCAAAATGATACCAGCATGCTTCAGTCTGCAAAAACCAATAACTTATTCCACATGTCAGCGTTTTCACCAAACTTTTCATACGCTGGTGACATCATCATGGTGCGACGGGCTTCAGATGCTCCACGTTTAGTTTGAAGGGTCACTCTGGGATCTGTGATCTGGGAATTCCAGAAACCTAAATCTGCCAAATGAAGCCGAACTCCTGTATCGTTTGTTGTTTGTATTGTTTGTTCACGCCGCCTGAAATAAGGAATTCCTGAGTTCCCACGTCCTCTCAGATCAATAAAGCTGTCGCCTCTGACTTCACTTCTTTCCTGCTTTGTCAGATTTCTCTGCTTTCATTTTCTTCCTTTTTTCTTTGCCTCTCTCCTTGTTCTCCCCCTCCCCCTGTTTCTCAGACTTCTTCTCCCCTCCCTTCTCCTCGTCTTCTTCCTCGTCCGGTTCCTTGGCTTTTTCCTTCCGGAGTTTCTCCAGAGCTTTCTCCACCTCTTCTTTCTCCAGCTTCTCCTCCTCTTCCTTCAGCCTGGCAGCCACTCGTTCTTTCACCCTGGCTGAGATTTCCTTCCTTCCCAGCTCCAGCTCCTTCTCCTCCTCCTCTTTGGCCAGGAGCTCGCGGACTTCAGCCAGAGCCAGCTTGGCGAGCTTCTTGGCTTCTATGCGCTCGTGGATGATGGCCAGCTGCTGCTTTAGAGCCTCTCGAAGCTTGAAGCCCACGTCCTTCGGAGGGGTTTCTGGGGTAGACGATGGCAGAGAGTCACTCTGTTATCGGACATCACAGCAGGCCGGCGTGAGCGTGTGAGTGGATGAATTAGGAACATAATTATTCACGGCAGGCCTACACCCATGCTGCACTCCCCTCATCATCTAGCCAACAGTCACTGTTAGTCAGTTTAAATAAACACAAAACAGGATTCACAGCAGTTTCTTACAAATTTAATAAGGTCGACACTTTGCCCAAGCTTATTACAGGTGTCACTCAAACACAGGCAGCAAAACAGGTCAGATCCCTACAGAAGTGTCCCGACCAACTCAGAACCGCACGATCAGCGGTTCAGCTACATCTGCAGATCTTTAGTTAATCAAATCATCACACACTCCAACACAAACAGACCGTAGCCAGTTGCTTTCGCTCTCACTGCAACACGGCACACATGCATGTGGCTGCGGGACGATACCTTTCTTAGCTCCTCGCCTGGCGTCACCTCCAGGTTGTTCATCTGACGTTACAAACAGACAAGAGCACAGCTGTGACTAACAGTCCACTGACAGAGCAGCTTCTACAATAGCAGCAGCTTCGCTTCCGTGCCACGCTGCCGGACGATAACGCCGGTTATCGGCGATGGTCGGTGATTGGTGATAGCTCGCCAGTCGAGGCCATTTTGAGCTGATTTCAGGACAGTCAGACTGTGGAGGTCTTAGATGTACCGGAGTCCAGATTCCAACACAGAGGAGGTGGGGCCTTTGCAGCAGCTGCCCCTTCACATCAGGACCTCCCATCATCAGACAGTTTCAAATCTCGTTTGAAAACTCGTTCATCAGCTTTTAAACCAGAACGACTTCTTATAACTTTTACCCAAGTTGTTTTATTCCTGTTTTTATCTGTTTTATGGTACTCGCAGGACTTTGGTGAACAGACGCTGAAACGTTATGCTTATAAACTGACTCGACCTGATGCACATCCCCCGACCCTCCTTCATTAGGCTTGGAACTTTTACAGACATCAAGACTACACTGAACTCAGATCTAACTCTGCTGAGCGCAGATTCAAAGAAAGATCCTCAGCAGGTCTTCTTTACAACATTTAATATTCTATTTAAACAAGAGGAGGAAAAACTCAACTAGTCTGCAAGTAGGAAAAACCTGTAGAAATTCTTGTGCAAACTAGCTCCCCACAAACTGGTTGATTAAGAACCGGCGTATGCTGGCAACGGCAGCCGTTAAGTATACAAGCCCACGATCAATTTGGTTCTCATTTCATGCAGATCAGATGAATGGTCACAGAGATATGGCTAAAAGTGTAAACATCTTTATAGATACCGCCACCTAGAGGCAAAACTGAGATGAAAATCTAATCAGTTCCGGATCTCGTGGAGGGCTTTCACCATGCCAAAAGTCAAAATCCTTTTTGTGCTATGGAGAGGACATGAAGGATTTGCAGTGGCGGTGGCGCTGGTGATTACATCATATCCCCATTTTTTTGGAGATGCAATAAAAAAGCGTCAGTACAATTTGTGTGAAAACCCTACAGGTGATCACCGTGGGCAAGTTTCACTAAAATCTGACCAATACTGTAGGAGGAGTAGTGACTCATGAACTGTGGATGGACAGATGGACACCGAGCCTCGCCATGTCAACATGCACGCTCACATAGACAACTGAAATGCCTACAACTCACCAGGATGCCTCCACCACAAATCCCGTCCTGTGCGACCTTGACCCTTCGCCTCAAAATCTCGTAAATGCCATCAGATCCTCTACCCATCACGCAAATTTGGGAAAGATCCAGAAAACATGTCAGTGTCCGTAGTGGTAAATTTTATAGCGGACAGATGACCCATCATGGTGACCAACCATACAAGAACTGACAAGAACCCAGGAGCCCAATCAGCTCCTGACCACCCCTCTGTGACCTTGGCCTTTGACTTCTTGATCTCTAAAATGTTTGAGTTCTACCCATCCTAGTAATAAACCATAAAAACAATGGTGATGACCCAGCAGCCCAGCCAGCTCCTATGGTGGCAACCATATTTTCATTGACGCCCCCGTGTGAAATTTACCTTTGATGCCACCATCTCAAAACTGTTATCAGATCTTCTGCTCAGCACATGTATTAACCACACAAAGATTGGTAAAGATCCAGCAAACATGTCAGCTCCTGAAGTGGTAAGAGGATTTGTTGTGCACGGATGGACGGACGGACGACCTGAAAACATAATCCTGCTTGATTATTGCTAGAAAGTGACCTGTTATCCGTTATTTTAGCTGGTGTTTGAAGTTGTTGTAAATGCACTAACATCTGTATTAAGCCCAGCATTAGACTTTAGAAGTGACTGGACGCAGGCTGGCGTCCAAGTTGAATACCTACAGCCTAAAATCAAAGGGCTCAGCCACTAAAAACAGTCCGTCGGTTTTTGTGCTGCAACAGCAGGCTGCAGATTCAGTTCCTCTCACATGCCGGAGCTGGCGGCTCTCCATCCTGGAGCAGGAAGAGCCGGTTTCTGAATCAGACATCAGCCATGCATTCATAACAACTATCACTGCAAATCGGTTAACACGGACAACACACGCCCTCTGTCACAGTACAACACAGCTGTCCTGCTGTTGCCTTCAGGTGTTAAAGCTTGCAGGGTTATTAATCAAGCACGCCTCCTCCCTGCAACACCTCATACATCACGCCCTGCTAAAGCACAAACATCCCTCTTACCTCGGACCTACAACAAGCCAACCTGAATATGTGTATGTACATAGTCCCAACATGTTTTACAGTGGGTGTAAAATGTTTATATCCATCATGGTTCATGGAGACAGTTACAACTGAGAGGAAGGACCACAAAACACCTACAAAACAGCAACATAAAAGTTGATTCCTGCAGAACATACAAGGACCTAAGGGTTAGAAAGCACCAACTCGACCTGTTATATACAAATTAAACAAAGGCAGTCATACAAACGATTTTATTATTCATTAACATGCAATCTGCATCTGGACGGTGACGTTGGACCACGAGGCTTTCATTTCATACCTGTAGGTGGCTTTTGATTTGTTTTGCTGAGTCAGTCTGAATTGTGTTTGGATCCCCTCATGCAAATTAGACTGGCCTGCTTCAGCCTCCAGCTATTAGATGCAAACTTTTGATCTCAGCCAGAACAGATGTGAAATTTCACGTGAGGTAAAATTTGCCACCTGTCCAGAGGTGCCCTGTGACAACCGGAATGTTTTCATAGTTTCAGTCATTGTCAGAGGGAGTACGCACTTTCCTTCCTGCTCAATGGTGCCCTGTTAGCCCCCACGATAGAGCGGGGACGTTCTTAGCATGTTAGAACGTTGAGTGGCTTGCTGGGATTGGTTTAGACATAAATGTGCGTTGTTTGGTCAATCAGCCCCGAAAACAAGAAGTCTTAAAGATGCCAACAGCAACCGCAACGTGCAAAATTTAACTACAAATTTCACCACTAGTTGATGCCGTTTTAAGCTTCTGTCTTCTACTCTTACCATCAGTTAAACATGAACTGCTCAAAAACTGAATACGTCTCTCCTCCTGCCTGGCAGCTCCATCTTCAACATCCTTTGTCCAATATGTCCACTATCCCTCCTCTGAACATGTCCAAACCATCTCAGCCTGAGCTGTCCCTCTGGTGGACTCATTTCTAATCCTGTCCATCCTGGTCACTCCCAGTGAACATCTCAACATCTTCAGCTCTGCCACCTCCAGCTCCACCTCCTGTCTTCTTTTTTAGTATTACCCTCGCAAAGTTCAGAAAAGATCCAGGAAACCAGTCAGCTCCTGTGACAGATGGACAGACAGACAACCCAAAAGCATAATGCGTCCTTGGTGGAGGCATAAAGATAGGAAAAAAATGTTTTCCCTGATGTTTCCTTGGGCTCGCTTATTGTGGGCACACGCCACAGCGGAGTAATCCTGTTCCACTGCACTGACGCTCGCTGCCTGGGGTGCATGCATGGTTGCAGAGTTGGTGCAGTGCAACGTAAAGTCTCTGCAGACGTGTCTGGCAGGCACGGGAACGTCCGCATGGACCCCACAACGTCTGATGATGAAATTTACTTCACTCGCACCCGAGCGACCGTGTGGGCGCAGAAGCTAACACCCACGTCGCTTCCCAGTCTCCGCCTGACGGTGAGGAGTTCACCCTGCGGAGTTAACACTGGCGTTGGGCTGGTACTCAGTATCAACAGTTACCTGAAGCCAAAGTATTCATATTGCATCAGAACGCGCTGCTCCAGCTACAGGCAGCAACCAGCAAGTTGCCGCTTGCAGTGCTAAATAACCAGCGGCCATGGGAGAGGCTGTTCAAGTCACCGGGCAAATCTGGTCAGATCCTTCTTAGAACTGCTGAACTGATGGGCCTGGCCGCCTGCTGAGATCCACTACCTTACATTTGTGTGCACGTTCTGACTGTGTTCCTTCTGAAGCTCATTCATTTACATTTTAATTAACCAGTATATTTTTTAATCCAGATGCAGATCACATGTTAAAAACAGGTTTCAATGCAAAACCATTAAGAGTCCTGCAGCGGACAGGACTAAATTCATGCCGTCTGAAGTAAACGAGTCTTAAGTCTCAGCATCAGTTTTTACACCATGCAGCAACAGGAAAGAAAGGACAGCGGAGACGCTGTCCAAGTGCAAATCCTCTGAGCTGCCGGCTGTCCCCGACGGGGCTGTGCAGCACAGGAACTGGTCCGTTCTAGAAAAGGTCTAAATGACAAGTTATAAAAGTGTTCCTGAGTATCATGTCTGTGTCCAGGTAGAGGAACTGACATCGTAGAAAATACGTCGTAAAGAGCCGCCGTTACTAAAGTTTGTGGACTTTGACAGTTTAGTAGAACACAGAGGATGAAACCCGGGGTGGGACGCTGGGTGGGATGCTGGGTGGGATGCTGGGTGGGATGCTGGGTGGGCCCGCAGCATGCAGCTAGACTGGAGCTACTGGGATCCAAAGCTACTAGCCGGGTAACGTCAAGACCTGCAAAAGCAAGAAGAAAAAAACCAACACAGAAGCTCCTGATGGGCCTCTGGTTAGAAACGAGCCCGGTCAGTGTTTACCGCGGCGCCGCAGTTACCCTGAGGCTATTGGTTTTGGAGGCCGACTATGACGATCTTCTGCCCCTGATTTCCGTCATCTTTGGCTCCTCTTCTTCTTCTGACCGCTCCTTCATCCTCGTCCTCCTCGTCCTCTTCCTCCACTTCCTTGACTCCTCGTGAGGCGACGTGCTCCCCCTCCTCGTCCTCCAGGGGCTCCAGCGGGTTTATCAGACCGTACAGGAAAGTGAAGAAACCGTTCAACCAATCAGAGCCGCCCTCCTCCACTTCTTCTAACCAATCCAGAACCTGGGATTCACCCTGACCATCGCCCTCACTGGTCAAGCCTACGCAAACAAGAAGGAGAGGGAGGGAGGGAGGGGAAGGGGGATGGAAAGGATGGAAGCATGGGCGGGGTGGCGGGCGGGGGAGGAGTCCTGGAACAAAACGTGTGGAAGTGGAATAAAACTAAGGGAAAGGCGGGAAAAGAAAAGGTGGAATCAAATTAAGAAAAAGGATGTGCTGAAGAGGGTTAAGAAAAGAGGAGGAAAGAGAAGGGGAGAAACAGGAGGAGAAGGTAAGAGAAGTTTTAAGTGTAGGTTAGGCAGCGAGGGAGCTCCTCAGGCTCTATGAGCAGAGCTGGGCTGTCTGCACATCATCAGCAAGGATCTGCTCCTGGAGGGGCGGTGACCCTGAACCATGCCCATCATGTGCAGACAACCCTGGAATCAGAGCAAGACAGAAACGGCGAGGAGCAGATAAAGTCGGGTTTCTATCAGGCTGCTGAGCGTACGCCATAGCCCCGTCCCACCTTGATTTAACCAGCGTATGCCCGCATATGAAAAATTTGGTCAATACACTGGTGTGCATGGAATAAGTTATTAGTAAGTTTTGTATAAGAGCACACTCAAGCAGGCTGGTATACGTCAGCCTGTCTCTGAAATATTTTTAGAATGCATACATTTTTGATGTATGCCAGCGTATGGCTCATACATTCTGCATACACGGGCCATAAGTTGTAGGTAAGTTATGTAATCACTGGTACATATTACTTGTAAGTTACTCATAAGTGGAAATATGCGGCAATAATGTCTAGCTTACCCAAAACTTATTTCTGACCTATGAGTAACATGCTTTGAACCTATGTGTAACTTATAACTAACTTATCTCCAACACATATTGGCTTATGTAGACATATCTGACGTGTTCAGGACGACCACAGCACTTACTGAACGTGTTTCTAACTTACAGCTACCATATAATGGTGTATTGGCTGAGAGTAGGTGTCGGCCAGCTATGACGCCACTGACAATGCGTATACGTTACGTACACGCCCATAATTTTAAAAACTAAAGGACATGGTAGTTCTGCGTATGCCAGCGTTTTAGACAGCGTCAGCATACGCTGGTGAAGTCATCAAGGTGTGACAGGGTCATAATGAAATGCCTTCAGATTTTGACAGGTTTCTGTGTAGCAACTTCAAAAGCCCCAAATCTGAAATGCTTGGAGGTTTACTGGGATCTTTTCCTAGAGATGCAGCACTGAGCAAAAGTCTTGATCCAGTCCTCACATATGTTGCAGGAAAATGTATCCATACATATTTGTACCTAATAGTAAGGCAAAAACAGAGTTTGTACAATTCTAAGCAGCTGGAAAAATGAGCAACCTGAGTCCTCGTCTAACAGGGTATACAACATGTCAAAACTACTGTACACGTTACGTGTGCTCAACAGTCATCAATGAAGTCCTAAAAAGAATGGATTTGTCCAAAGACACGCAGCATGCAGAAACATCAGGACTGAAGACAACTGGGAATCAGGATGTGTCTCATTAAACTCCCAACTGTCTTGAGTTGCATATGGAACCTTTTCCCACAGAATCCGATCTGGTTTGTGAACCGATCCCACTCATGTTTCGTGGAACCTTCTCGCTATCCAGCGAATCATTCCCGCATGTTCTTAGTGGAACCAGCGCGATCGCCTCTTTGAGACCTCCAGGGAAGGATGCAAGAAATGATGTAGTCACGGTTTACAGCGCAGCTCCAGTTCCAGCTGGGAACCAACTTTCAGAGGGTTCCGAACCAATTTATCTTCCGAGGAAATGCCCAGACCATGTCGGACTGGTGGAGAACAGGGGTGGTGGTGGTGGAGGGGGTACTGCTCAAAGCAGCAACCATGCAACACAAATGTGGGTCATCCTAATGAAACCAAGACAGAACAAACTCGACGAATGCTTCGTAGGCCAACGCCAATGGGAACCCATGATGAAAGCCTGCCTGCTCGCCACCTCCCCCACTCCCTTATCAGTATTACAGTACATCCTAACCCAAAGCCCAGAGGGACTTCGTGGGGGGACCATTTAATCTGGCCCATCTCAGAGACCATTTGTCTGGCACAGGTCGAACGACGTTCCAAATCTGCAAACCGTGGTCTGGATTCAACAGCCAGTTTGGTCCATTTCCACCATGAGACAAGAGCCAAGCTGTAAAAGACATTCTGATTCTGGATCGGATCTGATGAACAGTCTAATGTCTAAATTTAGAGGTGTTTGTGAGCTGTAATCCAGGTTAAAGTCCAGGTCAGATCCAGATCAGATCCCGAGTCTCCCTCATATTTACTGCACATTACTCTGTGTACGAGTACAGAAGGAGAACCCACGGTCACCACTGGGTAAGTGAGGTTTGTCTCACACAAACACTTTGCCAGTTTAAAGACATCTTCTCCTGTAGATCCAGCAGCACCATTCAGATTCTGGCTGCTCCCCGAGGCGTCCCCACAGCAGACTAATCCCCATTGGTAATTTGGCCGAGGTTTTACGCCGGACACCTTTCCTGACGCAACCCTCCATGGTGAGCGGGGCTTGTGTCCCCACCTGGAATCAAACCAGTGACCTATTGCCAGTGAGGCGAACATGTAAACCACTACACCACAGGGACACTGTAAATCATTTAGTAAGTAGTCACACAGAACGTAGAACTCTGATGAGTCTTATAGAATTATGAGTAAAACTGAACATCATGCTGTCAAAATGAACGCATGAATCCAGATTAATGAACCAATCTACAGGTTGGCTTGATTAGACATTTTAACGCCATTTTTTAACCTTTCACCTTCCAGCAGCCCTGTGATTAATCTGACTCAACATTTTATCGTTTGACAGTCCTGGTAAAAACATGTGGAAGCCATAAGGAGCACGAAGTGTTTAAAGGAAGATATGAGAACATTGTTACGTGCGTGTCACCGTGGGGTCTCACGGGAAAACAAAGCCGGTCGATCACTGTGACCACAGTGGGTGAAACTTTGTGCATCAAATGTGGCGGAGCTGCAATTCAGCGGGTTTAATAGGCGGCAACGTTCCCTCTAAGCAAGTCTATGCAGCGCGCATGCAAGCGCGCGGCTTAGAGGAAACGCTGTATGGTGGCCCAGTGGTTCGCACTGCTGCCTCACAGCAAGACGGTCCTGGGTTCAAACTTGGGCAGGGCCCCACATGGTGGATAAATAAAAAACAGCATCAGTGACTCGTTAAGAGGCTGTAATTGAGGTTTAACTTTCTGAGGCGGAGGAAAACAAACTAAACTTATTATGGAATTCACTGACTGCTAAGTTACTGGATAGCTGCAGCTCTAACGATGACCCTGACCAGTTGAGCTTCAGGGCTCTGAGGTCATTTGAGGACGTTGGAACATGTTTGAGGCGTGTTTTATTGTAAGCCATGCAAAAGAAACCCAAACTGCCATGTCATGTAATTCACAAACATAACACCATGAGTCGCCAGCGGCCTGCAGAAGCTGCACAGCTGTGTCACATCCAGCTGTTTTCCTTTTCTTTGGCGTTCTGCAGGTCGCCGACAGCAAACACCGACATTAGCTGGGAGTCAGGCGGAATCGACTTGCCTAGCAGAACTTTAGCGTCCTCGACATCGAAATCCCCATCGCCGTCGGTATCGTACGCCACCAGCTTACCTACAGCGGCGACAGAAACACACACGCTCAGGATCTGTTCTCAGAATCATGAAGACACACGCAGCGTTCAGCAGACACTGAAGGAAACGGTCACGGCTGCGTTTCATTCTGCTGAACGTTAAGAAGATTAAATCAGGCGTTCTGGGTGGGAACACGTGTGAACCCCTCCTCAGGAAACGGATTCACAGGGTGTCAGACTTTTATAGGATCGTACCAGCTGGGTCACAGGGGGGAGTTACAGTCAGACCCAAGTGGGGGACAGCAAAGGACAAGGATTAATGCATGGTGAGATTTAAGGCAACATTCAAATGACCTTGTTATTTTAAATCAGAAACACATGAGAGCATCGAACCAGCTGAACAGAAACACTTCACTCCCTCGTTAAGTTACTGATTACTCTACGATACAAAGGTCACAGTGACGCTTTGTGTACATAAAGGTGACTGTGTGTAGCCTGCAATGTTCATGTTCTTCAAATACACACACTATACGTCCAAAAGTATTGGGACAGAGCTGTTAGTGATGAATCCAGGTGTTTGATTCAGTCCCATTAAAGCCAGCAGCTAGCCATGCAGCCTTTCAAAACATGAGTGAAAGAATGGGTGGCGCTAAAGAGCTCA
>VUQH01043687.1:0-10554 GCA_015106775.1 Etroplus canarensis | reverse complement strand
GGCTAGATTGAGATAACATTTTGCAATTCACTCTGCTCCCCACACACACTCCATATTCTGCCTCTTTCTCACACACACACACACACACACACACACACACACACACACACACACACACACACACACACACACACACACACACACACAGATTGCCATGGCAACACTGACAGTGCTGGCCAGACGGAGAGGCAGCAATGTGGCAGCCTGTCCCTGGAGAGCAAGAGAGATAGAGAGAGAGAGAAACAGAGAGAGAAAGAGGGGCAGAGAGAGCAACAGCACTAGCACAACTTTACTAATTTGCTAACAAGGACTCCACCCAGACCCACACTCCACCAGCTACTTTTGTAAATGGTTAGTTTTTCACTGAACTTTGTGACAACTTGCAGAAAATATGACTTTGAATTGGCAAAATAGTCTTTTAGATCAGGGTTCACAAACATTTTGGGGACAGGGACCACTTACAGTTGATGTAAATTGAACATATGTTTACAAACATTTGTATTCCCATACCTCTTTTCCACCAACTCTGTGCGGTGCCAATGTTGGTGCGGAGCCAGTTCTGCCTCAGTATCTTTTGAGAACAAGCCCACATGTCAAAGGTTTGACAATCAATGGTAAGCAGCACTAGAAGTAGTTAACAGAGGGGCATACTTATTCTGATGCCTGGTTTTAAAAGCCTAAGATGGTTAGCCGTGGTTGTAAGAAAATGATCAGCTTGAGGAGAAAGAAAGAAATAGCCATAAATATTATAACAAGAGTGCCAAACAAAAAAAACCCCACAAAACATAAGGATGAATCACACTAATAACAATTCCCTCCTACCATGTAGACCCCCTACCCCCCTCTGTCCTTTCATCATTATAACTGCTGCTTGTAAAAATAACTGAGTGCATTTGGCCATTTGGCAATGACATAAATGTCTGCACAGTCAGAGGCCTCAGAGGCCTGTCACTGTGCACATTTATAGTCCAATATGTGGAGTGACTCGCTGTATAAGGGCATTAAAGTCATGTAACAACGTCCACTGCATTTAGCAGTGGGCCGACTGTGAAGATCATTACGGAAATTGATACTGAATATGAAATCAGTGCCAAGGAAGATATTACAGCAGGTTTTAATCCCTGGACAACAGGAAATTGTTTAAATGTTTTAATTCCTGCAACATTCATGCATAGTTAAATGTAGAATGCAATAAAGTTATGACATGTTTGACATGTTTGAAGAGTTAGAAGCCAATGGTGAAGTATTACTATTAAACACTTCTTTCAAGCTTGGACTGACATTGCATTTCATTTTCTTTATCTAGATTTCATTCAGATTATTATTATCATGACCTTTCATTTTGTTAATTTATCAAATCACAAGCTTCCTTTTATGTTACCTGTCCTTGCATTGCTAAATGTATTATAGTGCTAAATGTGTATGTATGCATATATAAGAATATATGGCATTAAGGACACATAATTTATGTTTCTCTTGAATATACTTATGTATTCTGGTGTCCTTAAATAAAAGACTGGACCGGTACGCTCGTTACTTTTTTGTTGTTACCTTTCAAAGGAACATATTTTTGTGTGTAAGGAAATATCAATCCACACACACTGTGATGTAACTCAGAAACCATCTGTCAGACATTCTAAAATGTGTAAATGCAATATCATCTTATCACGTCCATCCATCCATCGTCTTCTGCTTCTCCAATTAGGGAGATCTCAGTTATCTCAGCTGCCATGCGCCAAGATGTGAGGCACACCCTGGACAGGTTGCCCGGTTAATGCAGGGCTAACACACAGAGACAAAGAACCATTCACACTCACGGCCAATTTGCTGATTAACCTAACCCTGCAAGTCTTTGGACTGTGGGAGGAAGCTGGAGTACCTGGAAAGAACCCACACAGGCTCAGAGAAAACTTGCAAACTCCACAAAGAAAGGTCCTAGCTGGCCAGTGGATTTGAAATGAGGAACAAAATAAAAATGAATGTCAGCATCAAGATAATCACCTTTTGTGATGTAAAACTGATTATCTTGATGCTGACATTCATTTTACAGTACATGCCCATTTTGCATTTAGCCTATAAGGCTGTAATAGATCAAACTTCAATTATATGGCTCTGAAAGCATTTATGGCTGAATTTATTCATTAATAGTATTCTTTAGTTTACGAGATTTAATTACTGTGAGCTAAATGTAGTTTGATTGGTGACCTGGCTACTCTGTTTTCTCGCTTTATGCTGGAAGACGAATGAACAGTTACCAACTTTAAATCAGCTTGACAGCATAGTGAGAAAAGCAAGGAGTATGTGGATAGAAAAAAATTATGTTGTAATATAAATCATAGCTATTCTGAGTAGTAATTATAGAAAATATGATACAGATCCTGGCCCCGCTTGCTTCATCTGAAGAAACTGCAGTTGAGTATGAACAGTAATTCTCCCTCCTCCTTTGTTTACATAGCTGGCATTTTTTTCATTAAACAAAATAGTGGCAAACATACCAGGTTTGCAATTCCACCTTACTGTCATGCAAAAAAAAAAGAAAAACTCCAGACATGTTATACAATGCCTATAAAAAATATCCCCGCCCTTGAACATTTCACCCTTTTATAGCTTTAATATATGAAACTGTGGTCAATATAATATCGCTTTTCTGACAAGAATTTATAAAAACATCTTCTTTCATGTCAAAGTGAAAACAAAGTTTTACAAACTAATGTCAATTAATTAAAATTTAGAATGTAAAATAAGTGACTGCATAAATATTCACCCCCTTTAGGTTACTATTTAGTAGATGCACCTTTGGCTATAATCACAACACTGAATCTGTGTGGACATGTCTCATTCAGGTTGCCACATCTGGTCACTGCAATTTTTCTCCATTCTTCCTTGAAAAACAGCTCAAGCTCTGTCAGGTTGCTCTGGGATTGGGTTCTTTTCAAGTTCAACCACAAATTCTTGATTGGACTGAAATCTGGGCCAAGAGATTTGACTTTGCCAATCCAGAACATTCACATTGTTGTCCTTGAACCATTTCTGTGTACTTTTTGCTATATGCTTGTGGTAGTTATCTTGCTGGAAAATAAATCTTCTCTCAAGCCATAGTTCTTTTGCAGACTGAGTCAGATTATCCTACAGAATTTCGCAATATTTTTCTGCAGTCATGTTCTTGTCTACCTTCACAAGCCTTCCAGGACCTGCTGCCGAGAAACATCTCCGGAGCATGATGCTGCCACCACCATGCTTCATGGTGACGATGGTGTGTTTGTGGTGATGTGCAGTGTTTGGTGTTTGCCAAACAGAGTGTCTAGTCTGATGGCCAAAAAGCTCAATTTTTGTCTTATCAGACCAAAGGACCTTCTTTCAATTGACCTTGGAGTCTCCCACATGCCAATTCGAATTCCAGGAGTGATTTCACATGAGCTTTTTTTTTAACAGGATTAATAAAGTATTCTGATTGTAATTTCACCTCATATGTTTTTTTTAATTAATTGATATTAGTTTGTAAAACTCTGTTTTCAGTTTGACATGACACAAACTTTTTTTTGCAAAGCCAAATTATACTAGCCATGATTTCACTTATTAAAGTAACAAAAAGCTGAAACATCCAAGATAGATACTTTTTTTATAGGCATTGTATTTTTCTCTACTTTTCCCAGCCTACCTTTATGAATATACATCAAGTAGTTAAAATGTTGCAACATAATGTTTTTGTCTTACAATAACAACAATTACAGCCATGATAACTGTTATGTGGCACTAACTTTATCCATCAAGAAACCAAATCCAATGGAGCTCACAGTGCAAATCACTTTGTGAGTTATTCTGATGTGAGTTATTTTCTCACTGCAATGCATTACACCAGATTTTAGCATTTCCTCACTTTAACCCCTACATATACACATTTGAATAGGTAAAAATTAAACAATAAATCATTCTGCAATGCAACCTCATTAAAAACTGAGAACACTGTACAAAGATACTGAAAGATGATGTTTAAAAAAATACAAATGTGAGTGTGTGATTAATGTGGCAAAAGAGTTGTGAACAAAGCATCCCCCCAAAGCCCTATCATTCTGTGCAAATGTTGAGAGAGGTCAGTGGGGCCGTCCATGGACATGAGGGAAGGGAGCAGCTGGTGACCAGGGTAAAGAGGGGTCTGCAGACTGCTGACCACTGGGAAGTTGGCATTTGGGTTATATATATAGACTAGAAGACCTTAGCCTTGGTATGGAACTGTCTACACAGTGTGGACAGTGCTGGAAGGCTGAAGTCACATCACGACTACTGTAGATAGTAGACATAGTGATGAAAGAGAGAGAGAAAGAAACTGGTGAATGTGTGCTTTTAACTTACATGCTTCATATATATCAGTAGGGATGTGGACGGCAGTTGTGCTGTAGGAGACCGGACGTTTGAAGTCAGGGTCATGCTTGAAATCTTTTGGAATGCGCCAAAACTTCTTTTCCTCTCCCTTATCTTCTGAGTCCTCCGTCCCATTAAGCTACACACAAAAATTAAGAAAAGCAGAACCTGATATTTTAAAATCATATGGCAGGCATTTTTGACTTAATAGGTGTGGGAGCCCGTGTACACACTGTCTGTTTGTAAAAACCCTGTACAGTACAGATAGTATTTTGTTGTGACTGAAAATGTAAGCTAAATTTTATGCGGTGAAAGATAAATAAAGACAGAGACAGATAGAAAGGAGAAAGGGCCTGTCAGTCAAATAGAAAGTGACATTAGTGTGCTGTGGGTGTGTGGTTCTTTCCCACTGGGACCATGGAGAGGGTTTATATGCCGAACTCTGTTTATCAGAGCAGACAAATGACGTCCAAGGCCAGGAGAGGCATTAAACCGGTGATGCATATTCATTTGTTTGCAGTGGGTCCCAAACACACATTGCCTCTATTGCATAAAAAAGCCCCATCTTATAAATACAAAACTCAAATCTAAATGCAACAATATCTCCCACAGCATGTGCAAATCAATGCTAACAGTAATTCTGCTGTACAAATTTTAAGCAAAAACCAAAGGTAAATATTGAAGGGGCAGGTAGAAGGTTTTTTACAGTAAAACCTAACATCATGTTTGATTACATGGTGATCATCTATGGATGTCTGATATGGGTTGCTTGTAGGGTTCTATAGAAGAACTGGTCAAACTGGTCAAGTTGTACTTACACTAGCTTTGGCATTGTAGTAATGGATTTTCTCAGGCTGCAAAAAGACCAAAAGAGAAACAAGACAAGATGAACAATGAGTAACAAAAGAGTGAAAAGAAATGCACAACTTTGAGGAGTATCTTAATACTAGACTCAAGCAAAGTGTCTCAGGACTCATTCGGGTCAAAATCTTCAAATGTGTTTTACCATAATTAGAATCACAGACGGATGTGCTTGGATGGGTGTGATTAGAGCTTTCTGTGGTTGTACCTGTAACCACTCCCAACAGTTATTTTCACATTGTGCTGACACTGTCATATCGATGGGCTTTGTGCTTGTGGGACTTAATTTTGTTAGTTTCCAGAATGTTTTAGTTTTCCTTTTTTCTTTCTCATCCTGTACCTAGGTTCTTGTTTTCTTGTAGTTTTGGCTTTAGTTCTATTCATTCCAGCTGCCCCTGTGTTTTCTGTTCATGTTATCTTTGAGTCCTTGTATTTATGTTCTTTGTGCTGGTTCTGTTAACTGTTGTGATCCTGGGTTTGGTATTTACAGTTTTGTTCATTACTTTCTTTAGTTCTCATTCTCAGTCTGCTGTATTCTCAGTTTCAGCAAGGTGGGATTTTAACCTCCTAAGACCTGGTGTCCACATGCATGGACATCACATTTCGGTATATAATAATATAATAATACTTATGTTTAACAGGGGCCCAGTGTCCACATACATAGACACATACACTGTCATCTAAGATGATGCTTAGTTTTATATACTTATCAGGCCCCAATAAGCCCAAATAACAATGAGAATTTTAAAAAATCCATACCAAACAAGAGCTCGAGCCTTAGGAGGCTAAATCACTCGAGGTCAGGAAAACAAGACATTAACAGTACTACTTCTGGGTTGCTTATTAAATGGAAAACTAATGTGCAAATAACAAACACATGAATGAAAAACGAGTCAACTCTGATCATGAATATTCACATCAAACTTAATTGAACTGCCCTGTGTAGAAAATTGTTATTTTGACCTCACTAACACCAAAAGAAAAGTGTTTACCATCAGGAAAGCATGAATGTACTCTTTCTAAAAGTAGCGGAAAGTGTCACTTAAAGAATAAGTCTTCCTGAAAACACACTGTATGGAAATTTTGCCTTCACATATCATGAACCTAAAAAGTCAAAACAGTGAACAGATGAACAAAATTATGTGCTTTTAAAGTTGCATCTGTGGATGTGGATCTTTATCTTGACATTATCTTGCATTGCAGTGGGTGGTGTCTGATACTGAGCAGCAGTGAAGTAAATGGTGTTGTTTTGCTCTTACGCTGCTGGGCTTCCTGTCGGTACACAGGCTAGCAGGGCGATAACAAGCTAGCCTTGCTGTTGACATAAGAATGCCCCAGAGTCACAGAGATGGTTCACTGACTCCCACCACCTGCATCCCACCTCTGAAGTAGTACGCCAACAGGACTGCAACTGCTCCTGCCGCTAACACTGTCGTGTTGGCTTAAACAGTTTGTAATTATCTCAAACACAAGTGATTTAGCTGAGTAAACTGTGCCAAACACAAACATCTGTTCTGTTTGGCTGCTTTGACAGTTACGGTATACCAGATGACATATGAGATCAACTATGAGTGTGGGGTGTACAACAAAGCACACCCCACACTCATGAGTTCAAGACAGCAGACTGTCTCATGATGTTTTGCGTCAGGTTATGCTACTGCAGACAACATGCACATTAAGGGGTGATGATGACACACAGGTCGCACCATCACACCTCTCAAGGGAGGCTGCTGTGTGCAAGAACACTTGGTGTTTGAGAGAAAGTGGATACATGCATAACAAAATTGCATGTAACTGCCAAATCACTGTGCGTATGATCAGTGTCTTTTCTACAGTATTGCAATCTGATCTCTGTCAGGTGCACCTGCAGTTCATTTCTACATTTTTAAAAAGCCAATGACTCATTGAATGCACTGTCCACTCAGAGAAAACTTGAACATCATCTGCTCACACCGGCAGTGGTGTTTTTCTGTCACTCTGGGCTGTAAACAAAGTCATAAAAGATGACCAGTGTTACCTCAAATGGGCTGTAAAGTGTCACAGTCATATTTCAAGTAGTACCATTTTGAACTTTAATCCTACTCGTATAAAATACATCAATGTAATACATGAGGAATAAATGCAAACAACAGAAAAGGGTTACTGTAAAATGATTATGCTACACTGAGCAGACACATGCTAGTATGTGGTTCTAGCTGTAGCTGTCACAGTGTCCAGCTGCCAGCAGAAGAGGTGTCCAGTAGTGCTGACCCAATTATCAAAGATGACAGACACATAATGCTCCTCTTGCTATTTTAAATTTACTATAATCACATTCATGATCGCCTTGAGGTGACTTTTGTTGTGAATTGAAAATAAAATTGAACTGAATTCATACAACATATGTATGTGTTAGTACAAAATTATAGAAATATAATGTGTAGTAGTGGTAATACTTTCACATTACATAAAATGTGAAATAACATACAAGATATCCACATTCTGTGTTAATAGATTTTATAGAAAGGTTATAGTTGATTGACATTTATTACCACCTAGCCCCAGAGGAACACATGAATCATATGCACATCCACACATACAGACTGTGCACAATGCAGTATTCACCTCTTGCTAATACAGAAGGCTTCCATACACAGAAAACATGATCTGATCATAGTGAAGGTACACACAGGTTCAGGTGGGGCTAAGCAGACTGCCAGGATATCCTGAGGCAGTTACAGTATAGTTGGGCTGACACATTGAAGGCCATCACCTTTTGTTTCTGGCCTAACAAAAACAATGCATGATGTTTGCAAAGTGAAGAAATATTTGTCTGTCAATCATAGAGGCAATAACCGCTGCATGCATCTTGGCTTAATAATATTTTGGTTCAGCTGTGCAAAAATCCCCATCACATTAACCAAAAATTAATTACATCTGTTAGCCAAGCATATGGGGCCAAAGGAATATTGAACTCAGTGAGTAATATAGTGGATAAATTAAGCTATCTCCAGAGATGCATTTTTCTTTTTTTTTTTCATCACAAGAAAGCATGCATGACATTGAAAAATGAGAAAACGTTTAATGGAAAAGAATGATTAAGAGTTGGCAAACAACACTGAAGAGTTTTTAGAGCTAATTGGATTAATGGCTGAGTTAATTTTTTTTAAAGTTCCTCCCCCACTTAAAGTATATCATTTATAATTTATTAAATTGGCTGCAGGAAGGAAATTTTCAATCTGCACTTGTTATGAAAAAGCCAGCTCTAAAACAGAGCATTATACAGTACAATGAACAAAAGTATTGGGTCACAACGCTTAATTTTTGAATCCAGGTGTTTCATTCGGTCTCACTGCCACAGGTGTATGAAATCAAGCACCTAGCAATGCAGTCTGCATTTACAAATATTTGTGAAAGAATGGGTCATTCTAAAGAGTTCACTGGATTCAGGTGTGGTACTATAATGGGATGCCACCGTTGTAATTAGTCTGTGTGTGAAGTTTCCTCCCTTCGAGATATTCCACAATCAGCTATAAGTGGTATGTATGTAAGTCTTGAGGCACATAGTGCATAAAAGTCACCAATGATATGACTTCAAAGGGGGTATGATATTAATGCCTGTGGATTTAGCCTGGGATGTCATAAAAGCTCCTGCAGGCGTAATGTGTAGGTGACCAAAGACTTTTGTCCATATAGTGTATCTGGCAACCATTGTACAAGTTAGGTTCTAGTTTTTAATAACTGAAATCACTGACTTTAACCATTTCCATGCAGGTCTTCTCAATGCCAGAAAATGTGTTACCTCACCTGATAAGTCTATTTATTTCTGCAATTTTCTCTTGGCAGACTCTACCTGCACTAAAGTGAGATTGTCATGCAGAGCCAAAATTTGTGGACTAATTTTAATAGATAGGAAAATGAGATTGGCTAGAACAGGGATTAGTGTCTATAAATTTGAAATGTTATTACTATTAAACTGAGGATTTCTATGTTTTTTCCCCCTACTATTCTGAAGTTATTCTTTTACATCTAACTTTGGTATCAAATCAGACTTTTTGCAGCGATTTAAAAGAAATTTTCATTTTTATTACCATAAAAGTTCATACTTGAGCCTTGTTCGAAACAGACCACCAGAGAGCTTTGGTATTTACTTCTAAGAATGTGGAGCGCTTTCACAGTGCTAGCTATCAGGCAAAGAAACTTAATTCAATAAATTTTTCATAATCATAATATAGTAATTTAATGCAATAAGTAGATAGTGTCTTCACTACCTTCAGTTACTTCTTCTCTGATGTATTGGTAATACTAGGAAAACTGGAACGGAGTATCATTGCGTGTGTACATGCATCCGTTCATCATGATCATGCCTGGTGGTGTCTGCTTAATATGTAAAAATGAAATGAATTAATTAAATTAAATCAAATCAATAAGGTCATCATAGACTCATTGTCACTCTAATGGGATTTTCATTCCAATTCATTCCAGAAGTGGACTAAATAATTTTCAAGTACCTCCTTCTTAGACTAATTTATATAATCTAAATAAATACTGTAACTAAATCAAATATACTGATTCATAATACAGCTTTCAAACTGGACTGGTCATGGCCCGGGTTAACAACAACCGCCTCTGGTGCTGTTAGCCAACAAGGTGCCGGTGGAAACTATGCTACTAATGGCCAAAGACAAAGGAGGGGGAGAGGGGGAAAGCGTGTTAGGAGGCAGAGAGAGAGAAGGAAAGGTGGGAGGGTGGAGGTGAGAGTAGGGACTTTAAATGTAGGGACTATGACTGGAAAAGGGAGAGAGCTGGCTGATATGACGGAAAGAAGGAAGGTAGATGTAATGTGTGCGTAAGAAACCAGGTGGACGGGAAGCGAGGCCAGGAGCATCAGAGGTGGATTCAAACTGTTCTACCATGGTGTAGATAGGAAAAGAAATGAAGCAGGGGTAATCTTGAAGGAAGCATATGTGAAGAGTGTTCTGGAGGTGAAGAGAGTGTCAGAAAGAATTATGACTTTGAAGCTGGAAACTGAAGGTGTGTTGCTGAATGTTGCTAGTACATATGTCCCACAAGTTGGATGTCATTTAGAAGAGAAAGATGAATCCTGGAGTAAGTTGAATGAAGTGATAGAGAGTATTCCCAGCAGAGAGAGAGTGGTGATTGGAGCAGACTTCAATGGGCATGTAGGTGAAGGGAACAGAGGGGATGAGGAAGTGTTGGGTAGGTATGGTGTTAAGGAGAGGAATGTGGAGGGACAGATGGTAGTGGATTTTGCAAAAAGGATGGAAATGGCTGTAGTGAACATGTATTTCAAGAAGAGGGAGGAAACAGGCAACATCTGATGGTGGTCTGTAG
>VUQH01043684.1:0-23520 GCA_015106775.1 Etroplus canarensis | reverse complement strand
ACTTTAGGGTTTGTTTCCCTATCTTTTAGGAACCCCACAGTTTCCATGTTGATAATCCCTACCAGCTGACACCAGTGCAGCTACAAAGCCAGATAGTTCCCTCAGGAGTTGGTGGAGACCAAAACAGAGTAATTATTGGATTTAAGTCATCAGGCTTCCAAAAAAACCAAACAAGATGATCATATATCAGTGATGCCACCATAAGTGGTAGCAATTAACCTGTCAAATCCTGTGAAATATAATATGTACGATATGCATTTTAGCTCTGGGGGGAGCTTCCTACAGTCAACAAATGGGTTTCAGGGACATTAGTATTTATTTGGAGAGGCGCAGTTTATTGGGTAATGGAACAAACAGGATCCAGTTGTAAGTAGTTTGCTCATACTGAGGACGAAAAGTGAGGATATGTTCCACCCAGCTGCTTAAGGTTTGATTGTTCCTTGCCTAGATTAAGATAATAGCTGACTTTCCAGGCCATCTCTCTAGGCCTCCTTTTACATTGGTATTTAACTATAACTAAATATGGATTAGTTAGATAGAAATATTAAATTAGAAAATGTAACATAACATAACAGTGTGGTATAGTGCTTGAGCAATGTTAACCCTATTAAGAAGCAGTGATGATTAAAACCCTAAGTCTCTTTGAAGGCACAGCCTACATTTGTTCTCATGTCTAGCATTAGGATTGCCCTTAGGTGGTTTTAAGTTGCCTCCAAGCTTGCAAGAGGTTGGGTAATCAGAAAGTTGCAACAGGTGCACCGAAGAGGCCACAACAATAGGAATGGCTTTGTAGGTGGTGGCGATAGACAGCTGCACTCTCCTTATCCCTCATGACTGATTTTTCTCTAGTTTTGCTTTTTGCTAGTGTCTTTGTCACTGCTTGTCGCCTGAGATGGTACCTGCAGTCTATTCAGGGTGCACAGGTAGTCCAGTTCCTCCAGGAGTGCACATCCTTACTTGCTGTCACAAGGTTTGCTGTATCTCCCAGCACAGTTTCAAGAGTGTGAAGGAGATACCAGGAGACCAGCTGTTTATCTGTTTCACGAGGAGAACTGGAGAGGGCCATAGAAGGGCATGAACCCAGCAGCAGGACTGATATATGCACCTTTGTGCAAGGAGAATAAGGAGAAGCGCTGACAGTGTATAAAATCAAGCTGACAGATCTTCATGTTATCCTCATGGAGACTGTTTCTGACAGTTTGGTCAGAACATGAGTAGGCCACTGGGCTCTGGCATTCCTCCTCCTGTTTCTTCTCACAAAAAGGGGCAGCTACTGGTCCTGCTGCTGGGTTGATACTCTTCTACGACCATGTCCAGCTTTCCTCATGTAACAGCCTGTCTCCCGGTATTTCCTCCATACTCTTGGGACTGTGCTGGAAGATATAGCAAATCCTTTGTGGATGTAACTACATATGGATGTGCTATTCTGGTGGAGCTGGCCTACATGTGTCACCTGAATGTGCTTCAGGTACTGACTGACACAGCCAGTAGTGAAAAAGACACTGACAAAAAGCAAAACGAGAGAAAAATCAGCCAGAAGAGACAAAGAGAGAGAAATGGTCTGTGGTCACCACCTACAAGACCATCCCTTTTTTGGGGATTGTCTTGTTGCCTCTCCAGTGCACCTGTTGTTGCTTTTATTTGCACTAAAGCAGGTGAAGTGGATTCACAATGGTTAATGCTTCCTAACTGGACTAATTGATATCCCCACAGTTTAGCTGACTTTGTGTGATACTATGAAGATGGAGTGTTCCCTTAATGTTTCTAAACGGTGTATTTTATACATACAGGATCATAATCACTGTGGCTATTGTTTAAAAAATGGTTGTTTCCCATTCTAACAGGACACGTAGTGATGGATGAGGATTTTGAGAGGACAGTGTTAGTAGTTAACCTTGGGATCATCCCTCCAATGGAGACAGTCCATATTTTGGTCAGTACCTCCTCTGAGCTCTCCACTCTGCCCACCGGGGGCATCAGGGTCTCATCCCCGCCGGTGTGTACACCACGAGTGCAGAGGTCCATTAACGAGGAGCAGGGGCTATCCCCAAACTTCTCCAGAACGTAAGAATGTAAATTGTACATCAACAGAAACCAGAAACATGTGTGTTACGATCTAGGTTTGGCACTTGAAGTTCTTTTCCCAGATCTCATATTTCTGTATGTTTTTAACATAGTTATGATTTACCACCTTTAGGCGGGACAGACAGACCTGTGCTTCAAGTCCTCATGATCAAACTCCCAACTCTCCTCAACTGTGGTTGGCTTCACTGCTGGAGGAGGAAGCAATTAACTCCATGGACTATGAGTTTAACTTCCAGCTGGAGATACGAGCGCCTTATCTCCTTGCAGGTCAGGGATTTACACATTTACTCCTAGGACAGAGCTATAAGCACTACATTTCTTGGAAGCACTCACATCTACAATATGAAGCTGTAAACTGTGATGCGTTCTTTTCTGCTGTCTAGTGTGAAAAATGTGTGTTTGCAGTGATTTTATCTGCGTACGTATTTTGCTGATTGCTCTTTTACAGCTGGAGTTAGGGTTTGAATTAGCTCTAAACTTGTTCAAATAGTGTTTAGATAATTTGGAAAGTGTGTGTTAATTTGTTAAGTTGGATAAGAAGATCAATAGCCAGCCTGTGCATTTACAAATCTTCTATGCTGTATTGGACTGAGGCTTTTATGGCATCCTATTTTAAATCCATAGGCATAAATATGGAGTTGGTCCCCTTTGCAGCTACAACAGCTTCCACTATTCTGGAAAGGCTTTCAGAATCAATCAGAATCATTTAGTAATCCCAGGAGGGAATAAATTTCTACAAGATTTTGGAATGTGTCTGTGGGAATTTTTGCTCATTTATCCAGAAGAACACTTGTAAAGTCAGGCCTGGCTTTCACTCTCTGTTCTTATCCATCCCAAAGGTGTTGGATAGGGTTAAGGTCAGGGTTCTGTGGGGGGCAGTCAAGTTCATCCACACCAAATTCATCCAACTTTGCTTTGTGCAGTGGGGTACAGTCATGCAGGAACAGAATAGGGCCTTCCCCAAACTGTTTCCATGAAGTTGGAAACATAAGATTGTCCAAAATGTCATGAAGCATTATGGTTTCCCTTCACTGGAATTAGAGGGCCCCAGTCAGCCCCACAGCATTATCCCTCCCCCACCACCAAACTTTACAGTTGGCACAGTGCATTAAGAAAGGTAACAGTCCCTGGGATTCACCAAACCCAGATTTGTCCATCAGACTGCCAGATAGAGAAGCATGGTTTATCCCTCCACAGAACATGTTTTATTGCTTCAGAGTCCAGTGGTGGTGTGCTTTACACCACTCCATCTGATTCTTGGCATTCTACTTAATGATGTAAAGCTTTCATGCAACTGTGCAGCCATAGATCCCATGCCATGAAGCTCCTGTTGCACAGTTTTTTTTTTATGCTGACGTTAATGCCAGAGGAGTTTTGGAACTCTGCATTTACTGAGTCAGCGGAGGATTGGTGACTTTTATGCACTTTGTGCCTCAGCACTTAGCAACCCCGCTGTGTGACTTTACATGGTCTGTCACTTTATGGCTGAGTTGCTGTGGTTCCTAAATGCTTCCACTTTGCATTAATACCACTTACAGTGGAATATCTAGGAGGGAAGAAATTTCGCAAAATGGCTTGTTGCAAGATGACATGCTTGAATTTAGTGAACTCTTTAAATCGCGCATTCTTTCATAAATGTTTGTAACGGCAGACTGCTTGGCTAGGTACTCAATTTTATACACCTGTGGCAATGGGACTAAATGAAACACCAGAATTCAATGCTTAAGTGGTGTGACCCAATACTTTTGTCCACGTAGTATATGTTTTGTCACTGATACCTCCTCTGTTAGGCTATTAAGTTTATAAGATTAACAACTTGTTATTTGATCTCCTGTGTCTGATAATTTGGTTGATTCTCTGTACAGGTGTGGAAAGCCCTTCTCATGCCATACGAGCTGATGCAGACCCTCTGGCACGCTCTGCTACCAGCATTGTCATCACCCTGGCTGACAAGTACACCTATGACTACCCGGTCATAATCCTCATCTACCCCAGTGGTAGGTCTTCAACTTAAAAACATACTCATAGCACAGCTCTGCAATTTATCCTCCCTCCACTCTCGAATAAAACAAAAAATAGTTATTTCAGCTCTGTGAGACTTGTACTGCATTATGGTCCATAATCAGATCAACTGAAAGGTGATTCACTGCCTCACTTTGTGTTTGTGAGTGCCTCTTTGGAAAAAAAGGTCCTCTGTTATTATTGTATGACATGGCAGCAGAGCCAGACTCTGTTGTGTGGGTGGGTATTGTCAGTTTTGTGGTTCTTGTATCTTTCTTACCATTGTCTTACCCTACTGTGTGTGGGTCGTTGGTCTCCCAGAGGCAGGAATGAGCCCCGCTCAAACTGATCCAATAGGCCTCTTATGAAGGCTTTGTACACAAACAGACCTGCGGCCAGTGCCGGGCTATTTAATTCATCTTGGACAAGTGCTGCAATTTCAATCACAACATGGATGCTTAGCTCGAGCAGAGAGATGGAGGAAATTGAGGCGCAATATGAACAGAGCAACAGTCTTAATCAGCACCTTGTTTGATTATTGCCTAATTGCCTCTACTTACTGGTGAGTTTCTGGAAGGCTCAGCCAAGTTAAATGTAATACCTTTTAATACTTCATGTATTACAAATTAATAGAAAGTGGATAGGTGAAAGGATGGGTGGCTTAACAAATAAAAATATGAAATTAATAAGAAGCTCCGCATGAATTTTAATGTCAAAATGTCTTTTATAATAATAAACAGCTTTTTTCTTTTACTGTCTACAGAAAGCTAGAGAAGTATTTTGGATCTTTGTAACAACATTTATTTTTGGTAAACCTAAAATCAATATTTTTAAATCCTTTTCAAGATCTGCAGAGTCTCTGCACAGAAGAGAAACAACAGTCCAAATACCTAAGCTTTACCTAGCCCTCTAAGCTCATTTATTTGATTTTATTTTTGTTTTTTTAGGTCCCGCTGTGATAGATCTATCATGTTTTAATCTCAACAGTAAAGTAATGTGTGCGCATTCAGTTCTGAGAGAGAGGAGACCAGCAGGATGTAGGAGACAGATTTTAAGAATAAAAACAAACTTCTTGCCATCAGAAGTCAGGAACCTCTATTAGAAATGACTACCAGACCATTTGAGAGATGGCTTAAAAATCCAGGGAATAATAATGATAATTTTATCGTGGATAGATCTCCTGGCTCCATGAACATACTTTAGAAGACATGGCTGCCCTATAATAATATCTTGGTCACACTAAAGCACGAAATTGGAGCAGGTGGTGCAGTCTGATTACGACTGTAATTATGTGGGAGAAGTAATGAACAATTTCTTAAATGTAGTTTAAGTTCACCTTTTCACAGTAAAGGAGCTGAAGAATGGCAGGTAGTGTACCAAATCACTATGAGGGATATGATCGAAAGACATTTTTTTTAACCTATATTCGCACAATATAGAGATGGAGGCAGATAATCTGCTGTGGCGGCCCCTAACGTGAACAGCCGAAAGGGAAAAAAGATGAGCACAATAACTTAGTGCAAGTTATTGATAGATACAGTGCTGAACAAATTTATTGGACCACCTGTCATAATATCAAGAAAGACCACCCAGCATCATGAGTCATCAGTGCTTTAATGCAGGCTCTTTCTTTTTTAGTGAGTTCTCTCCCAAATTTGAGTCAGCTCACAGGGCTTGTCTGGAATTTCAGAAATTAGTTAAGTATCACATTCAACCACTAGAACTATTTTTTTTTGTTCAGAAATGCAAGTAAATAACTATAATTTGACATCTTAATCAATAAATAATAATTTGCTTAACCATTTTTTGTAAAACAGTAAATTTGAAATTTCATAGATTAGCCATTATCGTTAAGAGCTTCAACATACTGGTGCACTTACAGAAACAAAAGAAAATATTTTAGTAATTCCCAATGCTGTTAATTTAGGGCAGCTGTGGCTTGAACCTTAGATAGGGTTGTGGTCTAATAAATTTCTAAAGAATGTAATTTTTCAGACTCTTCTGAGTTTCATTGAGGATTTAGAGTCCATCATAGCACTGAAACAGCACTAGTGATGATTATTAATGATGTTCATATGGCATGTGACAATGGAATTGTCTCTGTGTTAGACCTCCATGCAGCATTCCATGCATCGATCACAATATTTCACTACAGAGACTAGAATACACTTTTGGTCTTAAAAGAAATATGTTGCACTGGTTTGAATCATATGCAGTATATCTGACTGATTGATTCTATTCTATCACATAAATGTTAGTCATGGAGTTCTGCAGGGTTCTGTACCGGGATCGATACTTTTAACATTATACATGGTTCATTAATATTAGGAAACACTGCATATATTTCCATTGCTATGCAGATGATACTCAGTTTTACACACACACACACACACACACACACACACACACACACACACACATATATATAGAGAGAGAGAGAGAGACATGGCATAAATTATTTTGTCAAACTGCAGCCATGTCTGAAAGTTATAAAGACCTAAATGACTTCTTTTCACTCCTAAAACATTTATATGCCACTAGTGCAAGTCATTAAATTTTGTCTGCTCATTCCTACAATCTCCTAATCAGTGGTGGCAGATGGATGTCCTTCCCTGAGGGAGTTCTTCCTTCTCACCTTCTCCAAGGGCTGCTCATAGGGGATCATCAAATTGTTGTGGTTTTCTTTCTAATTGCAGAGTCCTTACCTTACAATATGAAGCAATTCTTACTGTCAAATTTGGGCTATATTAATGAAACTGAATTTAATTGAACAACTGTAGAACATACCTTTTCTAGATTTGTGTATTATGTTTTGGGTGTAGGGGCCTGTAGTTATGTATTTGTTATTGTTTATATTGAATTATCTCCTGCAGTGTTATTTGTTGGAAGTATATGTTTATAAGTGGATGGTGTTTTATGCCTATGTCAGGATGCTGATTCTAGATGGTGGTGGTTTACATGTTAGCTAATTTGTCTGAAGAAAATGCTAGAGACAAATGGGAGGAAAAAGGAAAAAAGTTTCAAGGCCAAGACAATGAGAATCAGTACAGGGATAATTCTGCACTTCAAGATTCCCACACTCTGCTTCCCTGCCAGCTTTAGAGATTGTCCATATGCTATGTAATCTTGTCTGCAACATTTATAATAATGTCTTTGCCCTGACCAACTGTGCCCCTTTAGAGCCACATCTGCCATATGCACTCATTGAGAATGGCGACATGACGCAGGAGGAGTATGATGAATATCTTCATGGGCGGAATGATTTCATCAAGGCCACGAAGAAAGACTCCAGCAATGAGAGGAAAGTGAGTGTCATTGACATGAGCACCACACCCAAATTGATGATCAGTATATCGTAACAGTTTCATTTTGAGTAGAGTTGTGTATGATGCCATGAATTATGGCCTGCAACAAACATTTTTATGGAACTACATTGATGTTGTTATATTATTTTGCAGTTGTTACTGTAAGCTATACTGCAGTCTAATACAATGATAACACAAACTAGGATTTCAAAATTACTATGGGGTCAAATTGGCTCCTCTCTGACACAAACACTGAAATCTCTGCAGTGACATCTTTTTTCCTTTTCTTTATTTAATTTTTTTTCTTTGTTTATATCTCCACCGCTGTAGATCAATTTAAGATGGATTTATTGTTTAAAATCTAGAAAGAGAGCAGAATTAGTAAAGTTGAGTAAGAGGTTTTAAATAGTTTTTTTTAAGTGCATCATCTTACCTCCCCAGGAAAAATTGTCAAAGTTTACGCTATAGTATCTTAAAATCCAGACAGGCAAAGGAAGACAACAGCCACCTGTGTTTCTTCAGTTTTATATGCAGCTTGTTTAAAGACATAAACACAGGACAGATTGCAGGGCTCTGTGCAGTCCTGTTAAAAACTCAGTGCACCTTTACTTCTTCTATAGGAATTAAGAAGGTAAGTAAGAAGTAGCAGCCAGGTGCTGCTAACTAAATACACTTGAGTAACTAATCTTCAGCCAGTGTGACCACCTCTGTAAATGCACATATTTTGACAGTTTGCTGGTCTGGAGCATTCAGGAGTGTGTTAACATGATGTTACAATCTTCCCAGGAGTGGACTTCCCAGCAAATTCAACCCAAAATCAGACTGTGCAATGCTCAGAGGAACTGCTACATCTTAGTCTCTACAGACCTCAGTTAGCATGTTAAATATTAAAGTTCATGACAGTGCAATTAGAAAAATACTAAACAAGTATGGCTTGTTTGGAAAGATTGCCAGGAGAAAGCACAAGACTTCCCTTGGACAAACAATGTGAATATGTTTTGCTAGAATGCACAGGACGAGATTCAACCACCACATATCAGTACAAACACTGTGAAGTGGTAATAGTTTGGGCTCGTTTTGCAGCCACAGAACCTGGAACCTTGCAGCCATTGAATCAACCATGAATTCCTGTGTATACCAAAGTATTCTAGAGTCAAGTGTGGGGCTGTACAACAGCTAAGTATTGGCCAGAATTGGGTCATGCAACATGACAGCGATCATGGCAGCAAATTTGCAACAGAATGGCTGAAAAAGAAAAGAATCAAGGTGTTGTGAAATGCTGTGGCCTTAAGACAGCTGTGCATAAACGAATACCCACAAGCCTCAATGAACTGAAGCAACAGTGTAAAGAAGAGTGGGCCAAAAAAATTCATACAGAACAGGATTACTTCAGGTTATTGCTGTAAAAGGTGGTTCCTTGAACTACCGAATCATGGTATATACTTAGTTTTTCTTATGACTGTACATAGTAGTATGGAAACTTTATTCTTTCTGGTTGTAACCTGTGTGATTAAAATAGGCTCCTCTTTTGTGTGTGTGTACAAAAATATCACTGATTTGTTTCATAATCAGTATATCTCACTTCAAAAACTACTCAAGAGAAGTCTGTAATACTTCTGTCATCAGGTTTGCTTGGAGAGATTTCACATTGTAATTTCCCACATGGGTGTTTTGACTGTTATGTTAAAGACAAAGTGTTATTTGGTAATGAAGAAAAAGAGACTTCACTGGGTATCAGCTTGTTAGCTCCACTCTCACTACTGCACCCCTGGTCATGCATGTGTCCACTCACATCTCAGCTATGATGAGGTTGTTAAGTGACCAGCAGCAAACAGGAGGAGGAGAGAGAGCACTTAGCCATAAAAATGTGTTTCTATGGAAACACTCCAAGGGCTCTGCACAGTCTGCCTCGACTTTTCCAGCACATATACATACAATAATTGATGTGCTTCTTCTATTGACCTGATAGTTTGCCTCCTCACTGTCACCTTTCCTTGCTTCTTCAAACATTTAATTCAAGCTTGTGAAAAATCCTCCTTCAAACCAAGCCCACTTTAATTCATTCATTTTTTCAAATTCATAGGTAGAAATAATTCACAAGAGACTCCATAAGGACATCCTCCACAACCCTGTGGTCATGTTGAACTTCTGCCCTGACCTCAAGTCCATCTGCTCAGACCTGAGGAAGGTTCATGGCGAATTCATCTTCCTCATTGACCGCAGCGGCAGCATGAGCGGGGTTAACATCAACCGTGTGAAGGTATTTTAATCTCAAGCCGCTGTGTGTTGCTATACAGGTGATCTTCAAGCAAACATTAAGATGCATGCTGATTTACATATAAATTACTCACCGCATCACACATCATCAAGAGCTTTTTTTAATTACAAAATTAAGACAATTGACACGAAACATATCAATATATATTTTCAAAGAGAAAGATAGTTTGAAAGATATTAGAAAAAAATAGACAAAATAGAAAGATAATTCGTCATATGTGATTAAAGGGTTTACAACTGCTTTTTAGGCTTGTGGCTGTACTGTTTCTGTCATGGTCCTGGGTTTTTGTAGTCTAGTTTTTAGTTTTAAGCTTCTGAGTTTCTTCTCATGCTCCATTTATTGTATTTTCTGTTTATGGTGGAGCCTTTGTTCTAGTCCTGCCCGTGCTTAATATGGTTTATTGTATTCAGCTGTCTGGGTTTTGAGCTTCTGTTACATTTTGCTCTATCCTGCCCTCCAGTCCTGCATCTTGCATTTGAGTTCTAGTTACTGCCTTCTGATTTGGTTGTTTTCCTTGGGTTTGGTTTTATGATCTTCCTCATGTTTCCCTGTATTTAGTTATTACGTAGTTGTTGTACTTTCCTGTTTCACCTTGTTCATCAGTGTATCTTGTATTTAGTCTCTGAGTCTCAGTTCTAGTCCTTTCCTGTGTTTGTCATAAGTTTCCTATGTGCCATCCTCTAATATTTAAATTGACAGTTTCTCATGTCTGCATTCACTTGTGTTTCTCACTCCCTGTTTTACTTTGATACTGGTTGTATTTCGTGCAGTTTTGCTTCCTGTCCCTCACTGTTGTCACCTGTGCTCTCTTCCCACCTGTTACCACTTTCCTCATTTGTCTGTGTCTACTTATAACCTGCCCCTCTCCAGTTCTGTGTCACGTTAGTAGTCTGCGGCTCTTTGTGTCAGACAGTGTTTTCATTTCCCCATTTTCCTTGCTTGAATTGTATTAATGGACTTTGCAGCTATTAAAGCTCACTTTTGATTATCCTTGTCTTATTTTCCTGGAGTCCTACATATTGGGTCCTCACTCTTCACTTACTGACAGTTATGACAGCTTCTGCTGTTCATATGGTTAACCACCTGCGGGAAGGCCATATGTTTGAGCATATTGATAAAAAAAAAAAAAAAAAAAATTACTTTTCATCTGTCTTCAGGTTCTTAGGTTCTGAAGTCTAATCAAACTCAACAGGCTTCCTAAAATGCCAACTCAGGGTCATTCAAGGTTGATGTATTTTTACCCTGTTTATTTGGCTGCATATACACCGACCCTGTCCTGTCCTGTGATGTGTTGCTTGCAGGTGTTCACTTGTGAGTCACACTCTGGTTTTATTGGAGGTGTTGGGCTTAAGGCCAAGGTGATCCTGACTGTAATATAATGAATATTTGCTAAGAAATCCTACGGAATGGCTTTTAATATATCTATAAAACTGGAGCGTTACATAGAAATATTTCTGTGTGTGTTTCTGTGCACCTGAATCGATGTTTTGTTACAGATTGTGTAGTCGATGAGGTCTTTGTGCTGTTCGCCTGAACAGAGGTTAAGATAAGTAGTATTTTTTCTAGAAACCGCTCCTCTCCTGTAGAAGAGGCAGCGATGGATGAAATGATACTGTGTGATGGCACTCCTCTTTGGGAAAATCTGCTGTGAAGCAGTGACAGCTTGCAGAGCACCACGCTCCCATTTAACCACACATTAAGCAGAAGAACGTTGGCTTTTTTTCTTTTAAAATGTCATATTTCAGATCAGTCTTTGTTCTTTTCTGTGTTCTGGTCAGAACTTAATCATGCTCTTTTTCTCAGGATGCCATGGTGGTTATTCTCAAGAGCCTGGTGCCTGGCTGCCTATTCAATGTCCTAGGATTTGGATCAACATTTAAGTCACTTTTCACAACCAGCCAAAGCTATGAGGAGGTAAAACAGCTGTTTATAATGATATAATGATAGGTAGTTTATTGGTCATGAGTAGTAAAATGCAGACATGGCAGAATGGGGTAACATTATAAAGCACAGACTGGATATAAATACATGTGCAGTTCAGCATCATATAGCTCAGGTTACAATGTTGATATCTGAGACTGTTGTGGATGCTGATTAAAATGATACATTGTATATAGAGGGTGGATGTAGCTACATTCCTACATTCTTTTGTAATGGACAGCAGGGGGCGATGCCTTTGGTTTAAAAAAAAAAAAGTTTGGTTCTGTAGAATTCTATAAAAAAACCTCTGGCTCTCTTGATCCATGACCATAAGTAAACACTTTCCTGTTGACTTAAGGGGCTTAATCACTAATTTCAGCTCAGACTGAATAAAACAAGAACTTTATTTTGTAAACTATGGTCCCTATTAGAGTCAAAACAGATGATAAAACAGGGAATGATTTAGGGTGGGCCTGCCTTTTAATGGACCAGTTGCCAGCCAACGAGCAGGCAGTTTCTAAGTCAGAGCTGCCCCTTGTTTTTCATGTCTGGTTTCAAAATGCCAAGATGCTCACCTCAAGGCTTTACAATGGGACTTCAGTAACCAATGGGTGAGCAAAGTGTCAGGAGGCTGGTAATATAGCTTATATGGACAAAACTATTGGGCAACCTACATGTTACACCTACAGGAGCTTCTATGGCACCCCATTCTAAATTCATACAGTAGATGTTAATATAAAGTTAGCCCCTCTTTGTGGCTATAACAGCTTCCACTCTTCTGGGAAGGCTTTCTACAAGGTTTTGGAGTGTGTCTGATTTTTTGCCCATTCATTTGCGATGTCAAACACTGTTGTTGGACAACAAGGCCTTGTTCACAATCTCTGTTGTAGTTCATCCGAAGGTGTTGGATGGGGTTGATGTCAGGACTCGGTGTGGGCCAGTCAAGTTCTTCCACACCAAACTCATCCAACCATACCTTTATGGCTTTTATGGCTTTGCGCACTGTAGCACAGTCATACTGGAACAGAAAAAGGCCCAAATTCCCCAAAATGTTCTCACAAACTTAGATGTGTAGAATTGGCCACAATGTCTTGGTAAGATTTCCCTTCAGTGGAACCACAGGGCCCAGGCAAAAACCAAAAAAAACAACCCCACAGCATTATCCCGCCTCCACCAATCTTTAGAGTCACAATGCAGCCAAGCTGTATTGCTGCCCCTTAGCAGCTAGAACAGCTTCCATTCTTCTGGGAAAACTTTCTACTAGATATTGCCCATTCATTTAGAAGAGCTTTTGTAAGGTCAGAGACTGATGTAGGATGAGAGGGCCTGGCTTTTAGTCTCCATTCTAGTTCATCTCAAAGGTGTTTGATGGGGTTGAAGTCAGGGCTCTGTGTGAGCCAGTCAAATTATTCCACACCAAACTCATCCAATCAACTCAGTCTTGCTGGAGCAGAGAACAGTCTTCTTCAGACTGTTCCCACAAAGCTGGATGCATAGAATTGTTCAGAATGTCTTGTTAAGCTGAAGCTTTAAGCTTTCCCTTCACTTGGTCAAAGGCACCCAGACCAAACAACTCCATAGTATTATATCTCCACCAAACTTTACAGTTTTCACCACGCAGTCAGGCTGGTAACACTTCTCTGGCATTTGCCAAACCCAGACTTGTCCATCAAACTGCCAGATAGAGAAGTCACACATACTCTTTGTCCCACATTTAATTTGGTTTATTCTTCACATATCTACCTTTTGAACCAGGCTGTAAACATTTTCTTTACTGCTTTAAAATTGGGCAATTTAGAATCTGTGATGAATCTGATTGACTAAGTTCTTAAGACAGCCTGAAGCGGCCATTTGAGTAACTGCAGGTTTTGGCACTTTTTGCATTGCCTCTATTTTTTAGCCTTAGAGGTTGCAGGCCTCCCAGAAATAGCTCAATGCTACAGCCACCCACCAGTGGACTATCAACATATTTTGGCTTCACTTCTGAGAGCTGTCATATCTTGACAGCTCAACAACACATCAGATGTCAACACGCACAATTCACACAAACAGTGGTTTGTTTTAACAGTGAAACTCATTGTTCTTAACGTTAATTAAGAAGATATTTTTACACCAAGTGATAACTTTTTCCTAACTCCAAATAAGTTGCTGAGTGATAAAACCTAGCAAACGCCTAATCAGAGCACTGTAAAGTTAGCAAAGTTTTATTTGTCTTATTGAGCTCAGGCCACTGTGGTGTCAGATCTGTAGTTTGTATTTTTTGTTTTGAAGGATTTTGTGATTTACTTATTTCCATTTAGAGACTCTTAATTTGATTGGGACTTGTTTATCATTACTTTTAACTCAAAATGCTGTACTTATAAGCAAACGATCAATGACATACTTGAGAAACAACAACCTCATTTCAGATTCAGGGCTCATTCTTCAACGATGCACCACAGCGCGCCACAGGAAATCATTCCTACCTGTGGCCATCAAACTCCCTGTGACACCTTGACTAGTTTCTTTCTATTGCCATATCTTGTACATATTGTATATACAATAGTGTAAACTTTGGAGTTATTTATGTTATATATTGCAGTTTACACATACATATTGTATATTTTAATCCTCATTTTTCTGCCTTTCAGATTTATATTTATCTATATATAACTGAGCATCTGTAACATATTGCAATTTCCCCAAATAAAGTATTCTGATTTTGATTCTAATTCTGATTTTGATTCTACTCAGACTCCAGAATTAATGCCAGCATAGCTCTTTATTTTAACACTCTACTTCTTGTGAACAATATTGCAGCTAAATTACAGATTACTGCAATTTACAACCTGATTAAATCCAGATGTTTGCATTTTTTGTGCTGTGTGTATACAGCAGCATTTTGTCTTACATTAACTTCTCATCTTCATGATCTAGGACACCCTGGCCATGGCTTGTGAGTATGTCAGAAAGTTAAGAGCTGACATGGGGGGGACTAACATCCTGGCACCGCTCACCTGGATCCTGAGGCAGCCGTTGATCACTGGACACCCCCGGCTGCTCTTTCTGCTCACAGATGGCGCCGTCAGTAACACAGGCAAAGTTATCGAGCTGGTCCGCAGCCATGCACGCTACATCAGGCAAGAATTCTTGTTAACACTTTCTGGTCTGAATGTCAGATAGAATTGTGAATGACATCTTAAGGATGTTGTCAATATTGTAACACAGCAACCATATCGGCAGCTGTATTGGCTGCTAAACATATTACACAAGCACCCTTTTGATACTATAGACTGTATGTTTTGATAATAAATGCATTCTCTGGTTTTCCAGATAGCAAATATAGAGCTTGTTTGTGGCATAAAATCACATCTCGGGATTGTTTTTGGGGAAGTTTAAATGCAGCACCTTACTCTGCAGCTGTATTCCTCTCAAAATGAAGTCTAGAAACATATTGCTTATGTTGTTTCATTGTCAACATTATATATCAGTACAAAGAATCTCCCACATTTGTGCAGCCTTGATTTCAGATTAAAAAGCAACAAAAAGTCGGCGTGAATAAGGAAATAAAAAAGAAAGAAAGGAGCATGTGAACACCAGCTGTCAACTGAGAGGGAGCACCAGTGGCACAATAGATCTGCAGTGCACTGGGAAATCATTTTATTTTGCCACCTGCATCTAAGTCTCACACTGTGAATCCCCTATCCTGAGTCACTCTGGACATAATTGACTTTTGTCTACTTCCCTTTAATGGAAGCCTGCCCCCAGACAATTGCATTAGGTACACAGAGCTTTTGCCAAATCATCAGCACTTCCTGGGTCATTATCACGCTATGCTTACAGATCAGATCAGCCATTCAGAAACTGGCTCAAACAACGATGAATCTACATTTCCAAAAAATATTTTTAACTACATCAATGGGGACATGTCTGTTTTAATCTGCACTCTCTGATTTAATTAGAAGCGAAGCTGGTTCCTCTGTGAAAAATTGAATAATAATCATTCCGTATCAGGCAGTCTCACTGCAGAACTAATTCGATATTTCTTCGCGAAAGATAATATATGCATTTATGCAAAGCTCTATTTGAAGAATTATAGGTTACTAGTTTCTATGTCTCTGCAAGATCTCTTTAGTTGTCTGTGAATTATGTGCACATCCTGGGAAGACCTGTTTTTATGCTCATATATGTCTTAATTTGTCCATGGAGCTGCAGTGTTTAATGTCTTTGTGCAGATGTTTTACGTTCGGCATAGGGCACAATGCTTGCAGGAGGCTGGTGCAGGGGATGGCGACAGTTTCCAAAGGAACAGCAGAGTTTCTGGCTGATGGAGAGAGGCTGCAGCCAAAGGTACTAATTTTGAGCTTTGTGTTGCTTTCCTAACGACAGCCAGCTATTCCGAGGGCCGCTGGAGAGCCATTATACAGAGGTTTCAAAGCACCAAGTGTCTGCCACTGATACCAATTAGGAAATCACATCTCGGAGATGCCATTCGCTTTATGTATTAGTGAGAGAGAAGCTGTGTTTTATAGTAGAAAGTCTTTTTTAGTTGGCTTGTTTTCACTCCACAGATGATAAAGTCCTTGAAGAAGACCCTGTCTCCAGTACTCAGCGACATTTCAATCGAATGGCTCTTTCCTGAAACCAAAGAAGTGCTGCTCTCCCCTGTGGGCAACACCTTCCTGTTTCCAGGGGACAGTCTGATTGGCTATAGTGTGGTTTGTGACACCACCCGTTATCACGACAACCCCAAATCTGTAAGACACTTGCTGAAAAGTGACACATGACAGCATGCATGATGACTTTCTGTTCTGTAAGCATGTCAGAAAAGGAGTAGCAAATTACCCCATGTGTTTTTTATGTGTGATAAATCATGTAATCAACAAACTCAAATCACTTTTTTAAAAGGTGTTTCAAGTAAATCCTGTTGGAGATATAAAAAAGTGACACTAAAGAAGATTTTATTCAGACCCTATGAAAAGGTCTTTTTTGCATGTGTCACCTTCTCAATATCTCAACAGGATAAGAGGAGGCGATACAGCATGATGCGCTCCGTTGAGTCAGCCAGTTCAGTGTTTTACCATTCTCAAGAAGAGGACCCAGGGAAGACAGCTGGTGACAGTCTGGGTTCACACAGGGAAGCTGCTTCTGGCACTCTGTTTGATTCCTACCAGGACTCCATGATAGACAGCAGCCCTGTTGCCACAGACTATGACCCCATGGGTAAGAACTTATAGCAGATGCACTATATGAACAAAAATATTAGGCCACACCTCTCAGTCATTGAATTGAGGGGTTTTATTCTGTCCCATTGCCACATTTATAAAATCAAGCACCTAGCCTTGCAATCTGACTTTACAAATATTTGTGAAAGAATAGGCCATTCTAAAGAGCTCAGCGAATTCGGGTGTGGTACTGTAACAGGATGCCACCATTGCAGCAAGCCATTTTGTGAAATTTCTTCTCTTCTAGAGAGAAAAGCAGAAGCATTTAGGAATCACAGCAACTCAGCCATGAAGTGGTAGACCATACAAAGTTGCAGAGTTGGGTTGCTCACTGCTGAGGTGCATAGTGTATAAAAGTTGTTAACACTTTTATACACTATGCACTATACACTGATTTAATAACTGCAGAGTTTCAAATCTCCTCTGGCATTAACATCTGCACAAAAACTGTGCACTGAGAGATTCATGGCATGGGTTTCCATGGCTGAGCAGCTGCATGCAATCCGAATGGTGCGTGCGTGCACCAGATGTGCTTTACGCATCTGACACTTGGCATCACTGTGCTCTACAGAAGTGGAAACGTGTTCCATCAAGTGATGAATCAGGCTTCTCTATCTGGCAGTCTGATTGACAAGTCTAGGTTTGATGAATGCCAGGACAACATTACCTGCCTGACTGCATTGTACTAACTGTAAATTTTGGTGGAGGGGAGATAATACTCTGGGGTTATTTTTCTGGGCCCCTTAGTTCCAATGAAAAGACATCTTAAAACTTCAGTTTACCAACACATTGTGGGGAAAATTCTATGCTTCCAACTTTGTGGGAACAGTTTGGGTAAGGCCTTTTTCTGTTCCAGCATGACTTGGTTGGATGTGTTTGGTGTGGATGAACTTGACTGGTCCACACAGAGTTCTGACGTCAACCCTATCACACATCTTTGGGATGAACTAGAGTGGAGATTGCAAGCCAGGCCCTCTCATCCTACATGAGTGTCTGATCTCACAAAAGCTCTTCTGGATGAATAGGAAAAAATACAAGCTGCAAGGGAGGGCCCAGCTCCATATTAATGTTTAATAATATAAAATGTGGCCCAATACTTGTATCTATATAGTTTATATTTGTGTGACTCCTGAATGTGAGGATTTCTGTTTTTCTAAATTATAGATATGTAAAATGTCAATTTATTTGCTCTTGCTCATGCAAACTGCAATATTTTAGATATAACTGTTATTTTATCCTCATTATTGAAGAGGTGTGTTAGATGAAACTTAGTGTTAGTCAGACTAAATCATCTCATCACACAAGAGACAGTGTTAGATGATTGACAGGATGAGTCATATTGAATTTTATATTCCTCTGACATTTTTCATTTAGCTCCACAATGAGTTTTATATATTCGATTGAAATTTCTTGACAGCTATTGGATGGATTGCCTTAAAATTCAGTGCAGGCTTTAAATCACCCTGATGAATTTGAATAGTCCTATTGATTCTTTACCTCTTCATTTGGCACTGGTTAAGTGCTTATTAACATTGCAGGGCTTTGCTTTATGACCAAAAACCTACAAAACCATTTCCAAACCCATCAGCCTAATTGTGAAGTATAGGACGTGAGTGTCCTACCTAATCCAGTAGTTCTTAAACTTTTCCTAAAATTTGGCTGATATTGGGTCATGCAACAGGACAGTGATCCCAAGCACGGCAGCAAATCTGCAACAGAATGGCTGAAAAAGAAAGGAATCAAATTGTTGCAATGGCTGAGTCAAACAGCCCTCAACCTGATTGAAATAATGTGATGGGACCTTAAGAGAGCCGTGCATAAACAAATGCTTCTTTTTCTTCTTCACATAAACAAATGCTTATAAATATCAATGAATGGAAGCAATGTTATAAAGAAGAGTGGGCCAAAATGACTCCACAACAAGGCGAGAGACTGAAAAAAATCAACAGAAAATGATTACTTCAAGTTATTTTTGCTGCTAAAGATGGCCTTACAAGTTATTGAATGGTGGGGTGTACTTAGTTTTTCACATGACTGTATAGTTTCCTGTGAAAACTCTCTTTTCATGACTGTATGTATACCACAATGTTGAGGTTTGCTTGTCTTTTTAATTTCTCAGAGTTGACTTTTTTCATTTTTGAACAAAACATCAGGTCTAGATAAAACATCGCCAAGAAGACGGGCATACAGTACCAACCAGATATCGGACTACAACCCAGCAAAGAAGGTCTACACTCCCAGTGACCCCAGCTCTGTGGTGGCGAAGAATCCACTGAGGAGAGCCAAAGTCCAGGAGCTGATAGGCCAGATGAACCCTGAACACGATGTACAGTGGAGGAATGACTACCAGGTGAGCTTTGAAGCGTAACATTCACATTATCACTTATAAAATGGACCAACAATTGCTATTTTTTATAATATAAAAATTAATCAAAAAAATTAATGGAACACTTTTTTAATCAGAGTATAGCTTCAAGTCGGCTAAGCTTCTAGGATATTGATCTCGTCAATTAAGTAGCAGAGGGGTTTTTTTAATCAGTTTCAGTTGCTTTGGTGCTAATGAAATCAACAACAGGTGCGCTAGAGGAGTAACAATGAGACAACCCCCAAAACAGGAATGGTTTTACAGGTGGAGGCCTCTGACATTTTTTTCCTCCTCATCTTATGTGACTGTTTTCCCACCAGTTTTGTACTTTGCTGTGGTCAGTGTCACTACTGGTAGCATGAGGTGATACCTGGGCCCTACAAAGGTTCCCCAAGTAGTCCAGCTCCTCCAGGATGGCACATCAATATGTGCCACTGCCAATACATTTGCCGTGTCTTCCAAAACAGTCTCAAGAGCATGGAGGAGATTCAAGGAAACAGGCAGTTATTCTGGGTGAGCTGGACAGGGCCATAGAAGGTCCTTAACACTTTAGCAGGGCCGGTGTCTGCTCTTTTGTGCAAGGAGGAACAGGATGATCATCGCCACGAGCCCTACAAAATCAGAAACAGACTTCATGAGGGGTGGCCTGAGGGCCCAATGTCCTCTAGTGGGCTCTGTGCTCACTGCCTGGTACCGTGGAGCTCGACTGACATTTGCTATGAAATACCAGGATTGGCAGATCTGCCAGTGGTGCCCTGTGCTTTTCACAGATGAGAGCAGGTTTACCCTGAGCTCATGTGACAGACGTGAAAGGGTGAATTCCTGGGATCCATTATCAGACCAGACGCTGGTGCAGTGAGTCCTGGGTTCCTTCTGGTGCATGACAATGCCTGGCCTCATGTAGCGAGAGTATGCAGGCAGTTCCTGGAGGATGAAGGAATTGATACCATTGAAACTCGCCTGACCTAAATCCAACAGAACACCTCTGGGACATCATGTTTCGATCCATCTAACACCATCAGGTTGCACCTCAGACTGTCCAGGAGCTCAGTGATGCCCTGGTCCAGATCAGGGAGGACACCATCCATCATCACATTCAAGAGCATGCCCCAACATTGTCAGGCATGCATACAAGCACATGAGTGCCATACAAACTACTGATTACCATTTTGCATTTTGTAATGAAATCTTAGCAAATTGGACTACCTTGTCACATCATTTTTTCACTTTGATTTTCAGGGTCTTTTTGAATTCAGCCCTCTGTAGGTTAATAATTTTCATTTCTATCAAACAATGTATAAATACCCAGCATAGGTTTTTAAAGTGTTCCTTTAAAAACCCATGCTGGGTTTTCCAGTGTAGTTGTAGCTAAAGCGTCGCCTTAATCTGGAAAAATAAGCCCCTATCTGCTATACAGGCAGAAAAATCTAATCATGATTGAGTTGTCCTGTTGTTATTGTATAGAAATTGATATTTATATTCAGACTGTGTTTACAATTAAACAGCCATCTGAGCCTTGTCTGCACTGAAGTATAATCAAAGACACACTAATGTGCTCTCCTCAGTAATGACGGACAAAATTTATGAATTGCAGTTACGTTTGACTGTTGTTGAGGGAGTGTGTCAGTATAACTAAGCATAATTCACTGGGCTGAAAGGAAATTATCTCCTCTGGTAAATTCAGCTGAGGATTCAAAATATTCTTGCATGATTAACTGAGTAAATATAACACATTTCAATTTTCTGCACAAATTAAATGAGTAATATAAAAGATGTAGCACCCTAAGGCCTTTTGCACTAATCAAAAACTCAGCATTGTGATTGCCATTTTTCTTCTCTTGCACTGACATTTTCTAAACTAGAAAACTGTCAGGTGCCCTGTCAGTTGCCAGCATACTTTGCAGAGTCCTTATATAATTATTCACTTGAAAGCCTAATGAAATCTGAGCTTGAGTGAGGTCACAGAAATGACCAGAATTACAATTAATAGATGAGGTTGCATTCCTTATTAAACTTGTGATAGCACCAGGGTACTTTGAATTAAAACACCTTCTTTTGTTTTCAGCCGCAGTTGGCAAGCCTATGTGCAACATCTTCCAGAGGGCGTTCTGCCAGCTGTCACAAGCCACTCCTTCAGCAGGAGCTCTTTCTGCAGCAGGAAGCAGACTCTGAGCTTCATTTTCATTCCCAGCCACAAGACAACCCTCCGCCTAGTAGTGGCGGTGTGACGCCTGTGTCTCGCAACACTGCTGGGGAAGATGGATCCAGATCATCCACAGACAGTCCATCTTTAGGCAGCAGTGGAGACACAGGTGAGAGCAACACTACTGTACAGTAATAAAAAAATGAATTTATCTGTAAAAGAAATTAAAGAGTTTAAAGTTGGCCTGATTTTATGTTGTAACAGTTAATGGTTTTGCAGGGGCTTAATAACAAATGCATTGTAGTGTAGCCATTTAAAGCAAGTTTAGTGAAATGAATTGTTTTGTGCTGCATTAGAGAAAATGAACATCATCAGTCATTACACACAATAGTCTGGCTCATAAAGGGCTAATTTGACATTTTGGAAAATGCCCTTAGTCATCTTCCTTTTGAGAGTTAAAGGAGAAGATAAACTCTAATGTGGATGAATATATAACATATATACAAAGGAGGGGGAGAGGGAGAAAGCATGTTGAGAGCCAGACAGAGAGAAGTACAGAAGGTGGAGGTGAGAGTAGCGACTTTAAATGTAGGGACTATGACTGGTAAAGGGAGAAAGCCAGCTGATATGATGGAGAGAAGGAAGGTAGATATAATATTTAAAGGGACCTATTATGCTTTTCATCATTTTCTCACATATACAGTTGGATCTCTAAATTTTGGGGCAAATGCACATTTTTTTGGTCATTTAGATTCTGTACCTCACCACAGTGGATTTTAAATCAAACCGTCAAAATGTGATCAAAGTGCAGATTTTCATCTTTTATTCAAGGAATGAGAAAAGAATTGCATTAACTGTTTAGGAGTTCTAGCCATTATTTTATAAATAATCCCCCATTTTTCATAGGCTCAAAAGTAATAGGGCAAACTAACATCAATTTAAATCTGAGGATTTTTTTAATACTTGAATGAAATTCTTTGCAGTCAATGACTGGCTGAAGTCTGGAACCTATGGATAGCACTAAATGCTGTGTTTCCTCCCTTGAGATGCTCTGCCAGGCATTTACTGCTGCTGCCTTTAGTTGCTGCTTGTTTGTCTCTCTGCCTTCAGAAAATAAAAAGCATGCTCTATTGGGTTGAGATCAGACAGCTGACCTGGCCATTCAAGTATATCCCATTTTTTTTGCTTTGGCCTTTAAAAACTTTTTCTGGCAAAGTTTAATCTGGCCTTCTTTTACTTGAGTTTAATCAGTGGTTTGCACTTTGTTGCACCGTTTATGTCATCAACAGACATCATTGTATACTTTTACAATGATTCCTTCTTTTTAGGAATTCTCCAGGTTGTTGTCTTAGCCATTCCTAAAGTTTCTGCTATCTCTCTGATAGGTTTGTTTTGGTTTTTCAGCCTAATAATGTCCTTCTTCACTTTCATCAGCGTCCCTTTAGACCTCATACTGAGAGTTTCAGTAAAAAAAACAAAAAACAAATGCAAGTTCAGCACTTGGGATAAACTCCAGAAAGAACAGGCCTTACTTGGCCATAAAACTGCTATCAGTCAATCGTCCCATTACTTTTGAGCCTCTGAAAATGGGGGACTATGTATAAAAATGTCTGTAATTCCTAATCTGTTAATGCAGTGCTTTTGCCAAACCCCTGCACTTCAGTCACATTTACAGTGGGTACGGAAAGTATTCAGACCCCTTTAAATTTTTCACTCTTTGTGTCATTGCAGCCATTTGCCAAAATCAAAAAAGTTCATTTTATTTCTCATTAATGTACACTCAGCACCCCATCTTGACAGAAACAACCAGAAATGTAGAAATTTTTGCAAATTTATTAAAAAAGAAAAACTGAAATATCACATGGTCAGAAGTATTCACACCCTGTGCTCAGTATTGAGTAGAAGCACCCTTTTGAGCTAGTAGAGCCATGAGTCTTCTTGGGAATGATGCAACAAGTTTTTCACACCTGGATTTGGGGATCCTCTGCCATTCTTTCTTGCAGATCCTCTCCAGTTCTGTCAGGTTGGATGGTGAACGTTGGTGGACAGCCATTTTCAGGTCTCTCCAGAGATGCTCAATTGGGTTTAGGTCAGGGCTCTGGCTGGGCCAGTCAAGAACGGTAACAGAGTTGTTCTGAAGCCACTCCTTTGTTATTTTAGCTGTGTGCTTAGGGTCATTGTCCTGTTGAAAGGTGAACCTTCGGCCCAGTCTGAGGTCC
>VUQH01043681.1:3063-19425 GCA_015106775.1 Etroplus canarensis | reverse complement strand
CGGGTTGTAAATTCATTGCAAATCCATATTTAGGATGATTATATATTTTTATAAAATAGTTTCTTAAAGGTGAATATTTATAAATGTAAACCTCACTTTTTCATTCCCATTCGACATTGAATAATCAAAACATACACAAAGCACACAGTGCATCTCTGTTCTAGTTTTGTAAATCACTCCCTCTTCCTTCTTTTTCACTTTGTGGAGCCTTTCTATCATCTACCTCCATCTTCCACCACCCATGAACTTCCCTCCCCTCACCCCTCCTCGAGAACGCCTGACCTGCAAGCTATCACCACTGAGTGGCTGTCCCTCACAATGGACCCATCAGCATCCACTCAAGCTCAGTACCTCACAACCACACCGCTGCCACCCACACCACCCCCTCTCCCCACTGAACTTGCAGCTTTTCTAAAGGCTCAAGAGCCAGAGGAAGTCTCACCTTCACCATCACAAAAAGGCTTCACTGTTTCACCCCCATCTACCACAACTTGCAAGGCATATTCCAGAACTCCCATTTTTAAAGAGGCAAACCTTAGTTTAGGTCACACCCCAGCTGTGTCTCCTTTCTCTCAACCTCTTCCACCCCATTCCTCATTCACCTCTCCACTGCCTGACTCTTCATTTCAGTATAACAGTGGCACAGGACTACATATCACTGAAGGAGAGACAAACCTATGCATTACTATGCCAGAAGTTTTGTCCAGCAAAATTTCAGAGCCAATAAAGTCACCCACACAGCATGCACAACAGCACAAATCCACTGTAAGTTTAAACACAAGCGACAAAACCCCTGACAATAAACTGCAAGTAAAAGACCCTTATGATGAGCTGTTGTGCATGATTCTGGATGGTTCCAGCAGTACAGATGATGGTGATGTTTTGAGATTGTCTCCAGTAGATTCCACGCCAGCAAAGCTGACCGAAGAATCTCAGAACAGACTCTTCCGGTTACAAGCTGAAGAACCCCATCAGCCAGCCATGAAAACTGTAGCAAGCGACTCGATGGGTAGTGTTCGGTTAGCGGTGCAGTTTCACAAGCCTGTCACAGTGGAGGCCCTTTCTGTTATGTGGGGAGGGCAGTCAAAAACTTTGAATGAACAACATTTTGACTCTCAGAGACCGCCATCAGTAAAAGCAAAGGAATACACTGAGTTGTTTATTGAGGAAGACGATGATGCTAGAATGGACAAAGAACAGGACAATAGAGGTTTAAATGAGATGCACAGCCCACAGGTACAGCATGTTGTGAGCTGCATCGGTTGAGTTTGAAAATGCTGCAAGACCCTGGAAGGGACATTGAGGAAATGAGTAATTATAAGAGGCCATACCATGGAAAAATGGTGAGTGCCTCCCACCATGACTATATCAGAAAATTATTTTGACACTCAGAATAATGGCTAGAAGATCAGGCTAGTATCAAAATGAAGGTAAAAACAAGATTTTTCATACGCTAGAGCTTGTTTTGACTGGCCGCCAATCTCACATGGGGATATGATCTTTATACATTTTAACAAAAATGCACTTTTGAAGTTTCCTCCAGTGAATTCACGGAAAATCCTCTAAGACACCAATGCTTGTTTGTTACGCTACACTATAGACATGATATCGGTGCAGTGCTGCTATTAAAATTATGATATATCTTATGATACTGATGGTCACAGTTGAATATAGAAAAAGTCATTCAGAACAAAAATGTGGTTTTAGCTTTGAGGGAGTGTAAAATTGATTTGGTTATATTTTTTAACAGAACCTAAATGTGTTTTTCAGCCTTGACAAATTTCATGTTTATCTCTCATACTTATTATTAACTTATGAGGATTCAAAAGTGAATTAAAAAAACAATCAACCCCTTATGTACTTCAAAGACCTGTAACTTGGGAAATTTTCATACTATGGTGGTAAAATTTTGCATTTTGCTTCTTAAAATCAGATGAGACTGAGGGGGTCAAGTGGGAACTTTATTTTCAGATTTGTTTGATATGCAGTGTCCCCCATAGTGTAGTGGTTTACACATTCACCTTACAAGCAAAAGGTCCCTCTCACCATGGAGAGTTGTGTCAGGAAGGACATCTGGCTTAAAGCCTCTGCCGAATTACCAGTGTGGATTAATCCGCTGTAGAGACCTCTGAGGAAAATACAAGGGAGCACCCAAAGGTACATTTATTTTAGAAAAATATGCACCTGCTTGTGTTCTCTCACTTAGTTTAACTGTAGGCAATTTTTAAAAAATACACTCATTTTGATTTGATGCTAGAAACCCCATTAAGGAAAGTGTGGTGGGATAATCATTACAAAGTACACCTGGAGGTACATATGACAGCTATTGAGGAGGGCTTTATTACTTGTTCAGCAATTTAAGAATATCTTAACTGAATATAAAATTGCATAGAATTTGGGGGTTTCATCATTATATATCCCAGATGAAAGTTGAGATACTGTAATTTTGAACTGGTCATGTGTTCACTACATCTACTGTAGAGATTTGCAGCATTATTACAATAACTCATTTTAGATTTCAAGCAGCTTCATCCAAAAATGGTAGGCAAATTCCCCCTACAGGAATAGTAGGTTGCTATTTAATTTCAGCTCTCTGGCCCAAATATGAATGGCACTTCTAGCTTTTGAAGGGAAAAGGTGAAAAAATTTATATTTATGAGATAAATATCACTTGAATGTTCATATTTATTCCTGCCAAGTAGTGGACAAGTCCACATAAAGACAGAGAAATGAATTAAATTTGGATCTGTGTGGAAGTTTCCCGCAGACGTCATGTTCTTTTTCCAGCTTTTAATGCACTAAGATGACTGTGCAGTAATCATGAGGGAAAATCAGACCTCTTTGGCAAATAAGCTTGTTTCTCAAGTTCACCAGGATCTGATCTGGATTCAACCAGGAATTCGACAAGGATTACAACTGTGTATTTCATCATGACACAGTGGTTGTACAGCAGTATTTGGGCAATTTTAGACCTCCCAAGTTGTGAACAAAGCCAGTCCTTGTTTTTTCCAACTTTGAAAGCAATGGAAGTAATCATGAAGGAAATTCAAACTGCTTGGGCACATCAGATTACACATTAAAATTTGTTGGTGGCATCAAATTCCAAAATGATATGTTGTCTTTATACTATTTTTAATAAATATAGGGTTTGATTTGCACATTGTTACATTTTGTTCTTATTCACACTTAGCACCACAAGATTTTTTGAAATGGGTTATATTAAGTGATCATTCCTGAATAAATTATTGAGGATTCTACCTGTGAGATTGTTTTGTTTATTTTGTACATAATTTATTTTTTCCTCCATGTCCCTTCTGGGGTTTAGTAAATCACAAACACAACAGCCTGTCCTGTGATTCAGCTTTAGTATGTCTCTTTACCTCACAGGCTGAAGTTTCTCCATCTGCTCTGACACAGTTTCCTCACCCTGGTCTCTCCTCACCCTCCGTTTCACCATCTCTGACCTCCCTACTTCCTACTTCTTTGTCTTCTGCTTGTGCTTCGTCCTCTTTCTCCCACAAACATCAGCCTGAGCGTAGCATCATCCCTCCCAACCACCCTGTCTCCCCTCTGCCCCCAGCCCTTCCTCAGCTCACAACATCACCAGTACCTCTGGTTTCTCAATCTGTCTCACCACCTCCCCTACACTTCTCTCCAGACAATCCCTCTCAGCAGACTGTCTCTCACCCCTCAAGTTCTTCCTTTCTTTCTAGTCAGGTCTCATCCTGTCCCATTTCAGAATCTAATTTTCCCCGTCCCACCCTGTGTCCTGCTAAAACTGCCACTCCACCCTCCGCTCAGCGCTTTCCCCCCACTGCCCCAACCTTAGCCCATCAAGGACGTAGGTCTCCTAAGGTGAAGGTAAAGCTGGAATGTAGAGATGGTGGCATTGATTTGTGGCGATAAGAACTCACTTAATAGTATGTTTCCATAACTACTAAGGCTTCAGCTGAAGTGAATTGAGAAGTATTTTATTGGTCAGTTATGGGGAAAATGCAGTGAATGTGTAATGCTTTTGTACTGTTTACTTTAGCATAAATAAATACCTACATTTGTAAGGAATCAAACAGTTTAATAGATTATAACAGTAACTTTCAGCTGTATTATTAGCTGACCCTGTTTTGGCACTAACTTGCATCATATATTAACATCCAAATACAAACCCAGTGATTTATGGATAGCAGGAAAACATGCTTGAATATTCACGTAAATCATAGTGTGAGCTTTAACTATTGGGAGGATTTTCAGTGGCATCAGCATGTTGATGAATGATGTTTCACAGCATGTCTTTAGACTTTGTGCTTGTGTGTTGAGCTCATAATCAAGGCTGCTGAATTGGTTACTGTTAAAGATTATAGGTGTGTTGCTTCTGGTCTTTCTGCCTGTTAAGCAGGATCCAATTGTTGGTGGTAAGCCTCCTCGTAGCCCCATCTTGTCCCGGAGGTCCTATCTGTCACCCGTTAGAGGTCGAAGGGTAGGGGGGCATGTCTTCATTCAACCATGCTCTTACTGCACTCCTGTCTCCGTGCAGGAGGGAAAAAATTGGAAATACCCATAACATGCATGCTCAAGTATGCTGTATTTTGTTACTTTTTATATACAGTTTAATTTTACCTATAGAGAACGGGAACTAGGAGTGTCTCTGAGTAATGAGAAATAACATTGCCAAAGCTTTTTCTCACTAAATAAAAACCCCACATATAGCACATTTGGATTAACTGTGTGTGTTTCTCTCTTTCTCTCTCTCACACTCAGAGATTAGTACAGGATGCACTCCATGGGGGTGGAGACCCGTAAGTAAATTTTAAATTAGCTTCTTTTATTTGACTTACAAAAATTTTTGGGTTGCCAAAGAATATACTTCCAACACAGGTACCAGGCCCTGTACAACTACATGCCTCGCAATGAGGACGAACTGGAGCTGAGGGAGGGAGATGTCGTTGATGTGATGGAGAAGTGCGATGATGGCTGGTTTGTTGGTAAGACCGCAAAACATAAACTGGGAAAGAAAAGCTTGTGATTCTGCATAGAAAATAAGTCAATCACATGATAAACCAAAACAGACTTCATTAATACAACAGAGAAGACAGATAATAGACAGATATTGCATTTAGATCCACAAAACACAGTCAACTTTTTCAGAGTTAAATGATTCAGAAAAACCTGTACTGCTTGAATATGCAGAAAAATCTAATAATATACACTGACTCAAGTGCTGTGCTGAAATATACACTACCGGTCAAAAGTTTTAGAACACCCCAATTTCCCACTTTTTTATTAAAATTCAAGAAGTCCAATGAACAGCTTGAAATGGCACAATGAAAGCAAAGCAACCTACAAGTGCCACACATTTATGGAAACTTCTGCAACAGAGTTTGGAAGAACTTGCTGAAGAATATTTGATTTCCACTGCAGAAAGACTGCCATGAGTGTGTTCAGCTGTTAAATCCAAAGGTGGCTACTTTGATGAGTCAACAGTTTAGAATACATTTTGGTTTATTCCATGATTTCTTTTTGAACTTCAATAGCTTGTTTGTTCAGAGTACAATGACAAATTGAACCGCTTGAATTTCAATTAAAAAAATTGGGGTGTTCTAAAACTTTTGACCGGTAGTGTATATATAAAACTTTATGCAATGAACTGACTTTTGCAAACATTTACAACTCTCCACTGACCATCCATTCAGTCTAAACTTTGGGGTTTTTGCTGCTTCTTTCACTTCTTGGTTCCCATTCCTGTTTAAGCTAACTTTTCAGCCAGTCAGTATACCACCTACGAATAGCGACACTGCCACTGAACGAAACACCGTGGGTTTTCTGAAGGATGCATCTCCATAGCTTCTGTGTTTCCTTCCCCCCCACCCCAAAAAAAAGGAAAAAAAGAAAAACCAAACCAAACAACAACAAAAACCCTCTAAAACAAACACAAATGGACCCAAGTATGGGACCGTGAATCTGGCCAAAAACAAGGGAGTAGAGAACTGGGAGGAAGAAATGGTTTGTTCTTAAGAAGCCAGGTGGAAGTTAACTGGCTACTTCTTGCTCTGCAATTGTTATAAAATTCTTTACAAATTGTTTTACAAGTCTACCAGTGTTTTTCTTTACATTAGACCTTTGGCTGGTCTGACAGAAGAGGATGAAAGGAATAGGGTGAGATGGAAGCAGACTATCTGCTGTGGCAACCCCTAAAGGGAACAGAAGAAGAAGAAGATGCTCTTGGTAGAGAAGAACCTTCACCAGCTGATTGCGCTAACAGTTCCACTGACCACAGCAAGGCTTCTAATTCTACAGAGGAAACAATCGGGTTTCAGATCTGCAGCTATTACAGCAGTCATTGTATAAGATGTGAGGTGTTTGGATAGCAATATTATGATCTTAGTGGGCTGATTAAGATCAGAGAGAACACAGTGAGTGTAGTTTGATGTGCTTCATGGAGCGTTGCAGTGAGACGCTGCCTCACTCTCACTTCCCAGACCACAGCATAACTATACCTGGCTTCAGGACAGTTAATTTAGGCGGTTAACAAGAGATGTGGAGGGCTTACACAAGATGTGACTTAACAGTGGTGAACTACTGGACACATTGCTGCACTGCTAGCTGTGTCTCCATATTACTCACCAAGGGAATTTATAATTGCTGTTGCTGTTTGAATACAGTTTTAATCAACACATTGTTTGGATTCTTTCATCAGATTATTTAACACAATCTTCGAGAATGAGAGGATACCGAAGGAATGACATTGTGATCTATAGTGTGAGTAGAGAGCAGGTAGAGGACAGCTTGGAGCAGTGGTGGTATCTACTGGAAAGAAGAGGAATGAAGGTCAGTAGAAACAAGACAGAATAAATGTGTGTAAATGAGAGGGAGGCAGGTGGAATGGTGAAGATGCAATAAGTAGAAATATTGAAGGTGGATGAGTTTAAATACCCGGGGTCAATCATCCAAAGCAACAGACAGTGCATAAAAGAGTTGAAGAAAAAAGTGCAAGCAGGGTGAAGTAAGTGGAGATGAGTGTCTGGGGTGCTTTGTGACAGAAGAATATCAGTAAAAGTGAAAGGACGGGTTTACAAGACTGTAGTAAGGCCTGCTATGATGTATGGTTTGGAGACGGTGGCACTGATGAAAATGACAGGAGGTGGCACTTGAGGTGGCAGGGTTGAAGAAGTTCAGATTTTCACTGGGAGAGACCAGGATGGACAGGATTTGAAATGAGTACATCAGAGGGACATCTCAGGTTGAGTGGTTTGGAGACAAAGTCACTGAGGCAAGGCTGAGATGGTTTGGATATTTGCAGAGGAAGGATAGTGGATATATTGGACAAAGGATGTTGAAGATGTAGCCAAGCAGGAGGAAAGGAGGAAGACCACAGAGAAGGTTCATGGATGTAGTGATGGAGGACATGCAGAGGGTTGGTGTGAGTGAAAAGGATGCAAGGGATAGGGTGAGATGGAGGCAAATGATCTGCTGTGGTGACCCCAAACAGAAACAGCCAAAAGAAGAAGATTATAATTACAATAGCATTAGGGCCCTGTCACACCATGACGATTCAACAAGCTTATGCTGACATTTCCAAATTCCTCTAAAACGCTGGCATACAAAGAACAATGATGTTAAATGGGTGTATACCCAACGTATTGCTAACATATATAGAACATAGTACCAACAAATGCTAGCATACTGCCGGCATTCACAACTTGAAGCCCATTGATACCACTTCCCTTAAACGCACCACATACAATTATACGGCATTTGTGTGTTAGAAACACATTCAGTATGACTGGATCACATCAAATATATCAACAAACATTAATATCCATTGGAGGTATGCTTGATATATGTTACACATACATCAATAACACGTTACTCATAGGTTATTAATATGTTTTGGGTACACTAGACATTATCTTGACGTATTTCAACATATGAGTAATGTGAGTCTCTGTATGCATGAAGTACCTGCAACATATGGTCTGGGTATACAGGACGTATGAGCCATATGCTGGCAAATGTCAGAGATTTTGTGCATGCTCAAAATTTTCCAGCGACCTCACCGTACTATGACATATACCAGTGTACTTCAGCATGCTCTTAACTTACACAAAATGTCCCTAGAACTTAATTGACGTACACCTGCCTATTTGCAGTTTTTTCCTACATCAGCATACACTTCTTAAATTGTCAAGGTGTGACAGGGTCTTTACCAAATGTTTGCTTGTCTCTTTTTCATATACAAACCACGTCTATTTGCTGTAGTTTCATTTAATATTTTTCACCTGGCTGTCCATGCCCCACCTGCAGTGGCTCCATGCCCCACAGTTTGAGAACCACTGTCTTAAGTAAACATAAAGTAAAATGTTTCAAAGAAAAGATATTGATTGGACAGCAACTTCTAATAATGATTTTTATTTTTTTCTAGTCTAAAATAGTTGTAAAAAAAAAAAAAGGTGGCGCAGTGGTTAGCACTGCTGCCTCACAGCAAGAGGGTCTGGGTTCAAAATCCAACAGCCGGGGCTACCTTAGGCCTTTCTGTGTGGAGTTTGCATGTTCTCCCCGTGCTTGCGTGGGTTCTCACCAGGTGCTCTGGCTTCCTCCCACAGTCCAAAGACATGCAAAGGGGGTTATGTTAATTGGCAATTCTAAATTGACCATAGGTGTGAATGTGTGTGTGAATGGTTGTTTGTCTCTCTGTGTCGGTTCTGCGATAGGCTGGCGACCTGTCCAGAGTGTACCCTGCCCTATGCCCAATGACAGCTGGGATAGGCTCCAGCACCCCCCGCGACCCTGATCTGGATAAGCGGAAGTTAATGAATGAATGAATAAAATAGTTGTGTTTAAGTGATTATTAACAGTGATAAGTAGCAGTGCAAGTTCTTACTAGCAGGAACAGAAGAATGTGTGGCAGGGTGTTTGCATGCTAATATTTCCTGAGTAACACAGCCACTGAGAAGCCGAAATTTGGCTGATAATAAACTTTTTGTAGGTATTTGGTGAAAAAATAAAAAAGAAGACAATTTTACCTGTAATGGCATGGAATAAAAGATGAGAGCAAAATCCTTTCAAATCATCTTGAAAAGAAAAAAGTCTGTAACAAATTTCACATTGACCCCTTAATAATAACCAATGGTCAAAGAGGAATGGTCAAAGTTACCAGAGAGATGGAAATTTATCCCCTAATGAATGTTTCTGAAGGAAATTTACTGGGTAGCTCTCTGACAGTAGTCAGAAAAGTTTACTATTTTAACAAAACATAAATTTAAAACTGGTGCCACAAAAGGAAAGAGTCAGGAGAAATCAATAGGAACCATCATCTGGGGACCACAAATGTCAAGCATTATATTCTATTTATTGTTGAGATATTAAAGTCTGGACCCTAATAGTGGACTGACCACTGACAGTCCACTATTAGGGTCCAGACTTTCATCCATTCTCTGTGCTGTAGTGTGCTGGGACAGCAGACTGAGAGTAGTGGACACCAACAGACTCAACAAACTGATCCTCAAGGCCAGTAACATTGTGGATGTGAAGGTTGACTCTCTGACAGTGGTGACAGAAAGGAGAATGCTGTCCAAGTTAAGGACAAAATTGGACAGTCCTTCAAACCCTCTCTATGACGTGCTGGACAAGCACAGGAGCACGTTCAGTGGCAGACTCACTGATTGATTGATTGATTCTGAAACAGCTAACAGTACAAACTTTGGAGTCATGATAATTTAATCTGAAACCTGCAAGCTTGTTTAGCACACTGTGGAACATTGTGGGCGAATAATTCACAACTGAGTCTTCCCAGAATAAAACCAAATAATTTGGTGATTTTTATAATCTATGGTACATATTATTATTAAAAGAATCTAGAGTATTTGCTGCAGCAATATTTAATGGCCTTGATTTTGAGACCCTTGGGTGGTACAGCATTAAAACATGCTATCCTGTGTCCTGTGGTATGACTGATCAAAATTAGAAAATTCTTTTCTCTAATTAGCTTGTTTTTGTCAGGCTGGTGGTACAAAAAGAAAAAGCTGATCTGTTGAGAAGTGTCGAGCAGCTGAAATTATTTATAAAAAGTGAATATAAAAGGTTTTCCAAACGTGACTTTCTTGAAAGTAAATCTACCAAACTTAACATATTGCTGCCATCAAATTAAAAGATTTGCACTTTTGCTTTGAGAAAACAATAAAATTTTATCAGTTTTAAAATGTCATATCTTTAATTAAATATAGGGTGACACAGCAGTGTGGTGGTTATAACGGTTACCATAATAGAAAGAGGGATGTGGTTCAAATCCACTAGCCAACTAAGGCCCTTCTGTGTAGAGTTTGTATGTTCTTCCCATGCCCATATGGGTATTCTCTGGGTACTCCAGCTTCCTTCCAAAGGCATGTTAGGTTAATTGGTGATTTTGAATTGGCTATAAATATAAATGACATCTTTATGTGTGTGAGCCTGGCAGCTTGTTCAGGGTTTACCCTCCTTCTCATCCTGTGATAACTGGCATACCTATATTTTGTTATTATTCAGGATTGCTATGGTTTTAGAATCCCCGTTGTATGAATATCATTTTCAGGCCTGTATGTTAGCATGTAATGGCTTCAGTTCACTTCAGGGTTTCATGGAGCTTTTTGCATCAAAGCTTGGAGTAAATTGTGTAGCTGTCAGTCAGTTAAAGCCAATTAAAGTAAAACGGCAAATATTTAATACTGTTTTTAAGACTGTGAAAATAAAGCAAGGAAGAAGAAATCAGTGATGTCAAGACAGAGAGGGGGTGGTTTACAGAAAATTTTAAGAGAAAATGCAACAAACAAACAAGCTGTGAAAAACTTTCTAAGTTATCTTTGCAGTTAATTTACACAAAAGTAAAATGCTACATATTTCAGTTTTTCAGGGACTGAACCACAATTTTATCAACACTGGCTGGTCACTTTATTAAGTACACCTGTTCAGCTGTTTGTCAATGCAAATATCCAATCACAAACCAGCAACTCAATGCATTTAAGCATGTAGACATGGTCAAGGCAACTTGCTGAAGTTTAAGCTGAGCATCAGAATGTGGAAGAAAGTTAATACAAGTGACTTTGAACATGACAAGGTTGTTGGTGCCAGAATGGCTGGACTATTTCAGAAACTGATGATCTACGGGGAATTTTCCTGCACAATCATCTCTTGGGTGTATAGAGAATGGTCCAAAAAAGTGAAAACATCCAGTGATGCTGCTGTCTGGGCAAAAATGCTTTTTTATGACAGAGGTCAGAGGAGAATGGTCAGACTGCTTTAAGCTGATAGAAGAGCAACTGTAATTCAGATAACCACTCCAAGGTATATGAACCCTGAAGCAGATAGGCTACAGCAGAAGAAGAACACACCAAGTGCAACTTCTGCCAGCAAAGAACAGGAAAACTGAGGATACAATTCATGTGGGCTCACCAAAATTGGACAATAGGAGACTGGAAAAATGTAGCCTGGTCTGATTAGTCTCTATTTCTTCTGCAACATTCACAGACAAATCAACATTAACTGTATTATGCTGTCATGTCAATATGTATCAAAATCTCTGGTCAATGTTTCCATCATCTTGTTGAATTTATGCTATGAAGAATTAAAGCAATTTTGAGGGCAAGAGGGTGTCCAACCTGCTGAGCGCAATATTTGAGGCTCACATACTGTTAAAAATGCAATTTTGAGTAATTTCCTCCTGGGATTAATAAAGTATTCTGATTCTGATTCTCTGGTCACACTGCAAAGTTTTAACGCTGAAATATGAGTTTATAATGTGGACTTTGACCAACAGCTCAACACAGAACTAGATTAGAAAATGTAAATGAAAAATGTGTATTAAAGGCTTCATCAATACTGTTGTTCAACAAACTCAAATTCAAATGTATGTGCTCAGTCTCATCATATTTTACTATAATGCCCACGGCAGAGGGACAACATGTTGCAAAGCTGGTGCAGAGCTAAAAATCTTCCCATTTCCAGCTGACACCATAACACCACAAACTCCAGCCTCAAAAACCACTGTAGAATTGAACAGGCATCTTCATACCACAGATTTGATATAAATTGAACTAAATAAGGCTCACAAAAGTAGTATTTATTGAAGAGCTATTGTACTGACTTATAATCGCACACATGTGGTTCTGTTATTCCGTCCACTATCCTTGCATATAAGCAATGAATTGTGGCTATCTGAAACTATACCTAATATCAGCCCATCTGAGTTTTTTTTTTTTTTTTGGGGGGGGGGGGTTCAAAAAGGAAATAGGTGAATGGTGAGATCGTCTTCTAAAATATTTTTCCTTCCAGCAGACATTTTGTGTTATTTTAACGTTTACCATCAAAGTGATACCCTGGAGTGTGGACACCACTCCAACATTTCTTAAACTCATTAAGCATTCAGTGTTGCTTTCCAAGCCTTGTTTTCAAGACCAGGAGCCTCTCTGAGAATGGCTCTGGGAAAAGATACACTTTTACTTGCATCATCATGTATCTGCACAGGGATTGACTAATTAGTGCTAAATCCGGCAGACCAAAGGAAAAAATATAGTCTGGCATTAAATTTGGCCAAAATTTCACAGCACCCATTGTATCACCTACTTTTTTCAAGCTCTGTGATCCTCTCCAGGAGGGAATTGAGTGCACTCTCCGTGCGTTGGCGGTGGGCTGCTGTTTCATTGTAGAGCTGGCTCTTCTCCTCCTCCAGCTCAGCCACCTTCCGGAGGAGCTGGGTCTCCAGCGCCCCCAGACGTTGCCGCAGCAGCTCCCGGAGCTCTGGTGGCAGGGGAGTCAGGGCCGAGACACCGGCAGTTGACACATTTGTGGTGGGGAGACGCAAACTCTGCTGCTGGGAGGCAGATAGATAGATAGATAGATAGATAGATAGATAGCATTTCATCCTGTTAATCTCCAAACAGATACATAAAGAACGAGATTTGCAATAGATGACTGAGTATATCTACCTTTCGGGTCTGATATCCATTTATCACTATTGTTTTTCAACAGCAATATCAAAATGAAGACAGTTTGTCCCTGTGGTGGACTTTGATCGGTAGCCTGCTAAATACACAATGGCTGGGTTAGGTATTAAGTAGATGGCACGTGTACTGTCACTGAGCTGACACCATGCTAAACCCCAGATTGTTTTGGAATATAGGGAAAAAATCTCTAGTTTCATGCTCATAGGAGGTGCATAGATAGATAGCAAGTGGCCCTCAGACACTCATTTCTAATGCTGTTTTGATGCTGCCTTCCTGTCTGGTTTACTATGGAATTCAGAGACCTTGTGGCACTGCTGAGTTTGATTAATTTTTCTTGACACAATAGTACCGTCCCAGAGCCTCAACTGAGAAGCTCTTCGGTAATCTGGTACTGAAATCAAGAGCAAACAGTCACATGGCCCTCCCTGCAACTGTAGATGTGTGTAGATGACTTTGATTAGAGAGACACATCCTGCTCTAGGGAGCCATATTTCTATCAGCAACACCAGTCTTGCAATAATCATTATGTTAAGCAGATGCAGATCAATAGATATGTGATTAAAATGCAGTATAATATGCATCCTTATGTCCACCGTGTATCCTTCATCTAATCAGGGTGTTAAAGCTTCCAATCAAGTAGAGAGGGAGAGTGGTGAAAGGAATAGAGAGATAGATGGATCAGCAATGCAGTAAACGGAACATAAAAATAGCCTTGAATTTAAAAACAGTATTGTGATTGCTAATGGCACCAGGGCTGTCAGATGGTGCAAAACATACTGCGCAGTGACATAAGAGATAAAGCCATGGCTTATATCAGCTTCCTCTGCATATAAAAATACTTCACTATAGCTGACCTCACTATCAGCTAGATGTGATCTCTGAGCCTTGTGGAATTAAGCGGGACTGAACAGAGGGCTCTCAGGTAAACAGGGCAAATCATTAAGCATTTGAATTTAATTTAAAAATGTGATGCTCTGATGCAGGTAAAATCTGGGGAAATTAATTTCATATGCAGCCTGAATAATTAGATACACGACCACAAATAAAAGCGTATGTGGAACACATACACACAGTCCTCATAAATTATTCAAGGATGCATTGCAAATTCCTGCACCACATGCATGATTACACCTTTGACAAGATTTTTTTTTGATACTCATTTCTTATTAATGACTCTTATGCAGTGGGCTTCACCATCAGAGTGATCTCTTAATGATTAAAAAGGTATTGATGTGACATGCCTATTACATGACCCTTTGATCTCCCGATTCCCCCGAGAGGTCTCCTGCAGAGAATATTCTCTAACGCGCAATGCTCTGTAGTAAGGCATGGAAAAAGCTGAACAATAGCCTATGGTGCGTCTAATTATATTCACAGACAATAGAAGGGGATTTAAACAAAAGTGATTTTCTGATTTGTTTCCTCTTACCTCCAAGTTCTCCAGCCGACCCTTCAGACTCTGCATGGTCTTGCCTAGTTGATCTATAGTTTCGCTGGGGTCCCGGGGCAAGTCCCCCATGGTGTTCTTGCCGTACTCCTTCCGCCTGGAGCCCTGACCTCGGGACTTGCCCTGCGACGACTCGTCGGCTGCCGCCTCACAGCGCGCAAGCTTGGAGTTGAGCTCCTTGATGGTTCCCTGCTGGCTCACGATGGTCTCCTTCTGCTGCAGAATTGTCTCTCGAAGCTGGATGATCGTATTCCGAAGCTCTTCCTCCACAGGGCTGCTGGACTGGACGCGGTTCCCCGTAGGACCATACCCGCAGCCGGGCTCTGCGCCCGGAGGAATGGCGTTACATACAAAACGGCTACCTGTAGCGTCCTGACTGCGCACCGTGCGTCCAGCCGCCACACACAGCAGTCCAACTACTAAAGCCAGCATCCCGACGAGATAGGGGGGGGAAAAGGTTCCTAAATTATGAATTTAACGTTTGAAAATCCTCTGTAAAATAATAAACTTCCTTCAGCACAACTCATTAATTCACGTGGATGCGGAAATGTTAATATACTTTCCAAGTGCAACAAAAAGATCAAACTTTATAGTGCAACCATGGCGCAACTAAATCAGAATCCGCAGTGAAAAGCCATAATAGCAAACATCCACTAACCACACGGCCAGTCTTCTTTCTTTAAAAAAAAGAAAAAAAAGAAAAAGAAAATACACCAATGAATCTAAATTCTTTCAGCAGGTGGAAACTCGGTTGATTAAAATCAGGATTTGATGAGTCCTTCACTGGGAAAGGAGTTGTAGTCTACTGAGTTGCTGTCAAGAGAGAGAGAAACCAAAGAAGGCTGCAGAGAAGCCAGTTTTGCTGTCTCGCCTCTCGGTTGGTTGGATTGTGAGTGAGTGGTGCTGGAAAGACAGCGACGCTGCTCAGCCGGATTATTATGGGGAGGTGCGCACTGGCGCGTCCGTTCATCAGTTGGACGCTCAGGTTATTCAGCCTCAGCCTACGTCATCCCTGAATCCTGGTGGATCCGCTGCATGCGATGACCGTCTCTGAGTGACTTAAAGAAACTTAAAGAAGTAAAAGATGTGAAACAAACACACCGAGGGGGTTTCTTCAGCCTCTCAAGGACCATGTAGTCGAGTGCGAAATAAGCAGGAATAAAAACGTGCCACTAAAAATAAATAAATAAATAAAGTAACCCTGTGACGGATAATTCAACAGCTGTCGTGGTCTTGCGTCAGCGAAACGTCGAACTCTCTCTGACTCTCAGTGTCTAAGTTGATTTGAAGTCAATGTAATTTTGTTCAAGGCACATGAGGTTTGAAGTAAAGCATTAAGATTAGGTGTAGATGTGAGCTGAATAGCAACACATAGCCTTTTAGTTTTACATACTGACAAATGTATCAGAAAAGAATTTTCCTGTCTTACATGATAAGTATAAAATAAACTGTCTTGTAGCCATGTTACCTTACAAATCAGTGTATCCAAATCACATGTCTGGCAGTTAAAATTGGACAGGTAAGGCCTAATCACACCAGAAATTACAGTAAGTAATATCCTACCATGGCACTGATTTGCTATCAAAGAATTCCCCTGTTGAAGAATATAAAGCATAAGAGCATGTGTTTCATTTAAGTGTTAATTCATGAGTCATTTGTCTCTGTGGGGGTCTACCTCTGGGTCCAAGCTCCACAAATTTAACGAGGAGCTTATTCTCTCATTCTTAGATGGCAATTTTACACGAGCAACACGTAAAACATTAATAAGGTTGTGTCATGCCTAATAGTTTAATCGAGCCACTTTCAAATCCAGCCCTTCCGGATGTAAATCTCACCCCAATTTCCTGTTTCATGTGGAAACCTGTCAAACCTTTGACTAATGCTGCAATTTCAAATTCATTTCAGGATAAGATCGCTTCTCACAACACCCCAAATGCAAAAAACAAT
>VUQH01043678.1:0-10551 GCA_015106775.1 Etroplus canarensis | reverse complement strand
TGTTGTATTTTTTAAAAAAAAAAAAAAAAAAAAAAAAATGCTACAAGTTATTTGTGTGTGTATATTGAAAGTCACTCCTGCAGCTGATCCTACAGAAGTGTAGGGTAGTTTGCGGCACTGGTTGCATATAACTCGCTAGAACTTAGAAAAGCATAGTACTGAATCCCTGAATGGTATTTGTCGGTTTGGGTCAGTTTCTCAAGCGCAGTTTAACCTCAAGCCGTAAGTCTTTCACCTGCATGACTCGGGAAGTAACTGCCAACCAAACGACGGCAAGTTTTTTTTGCTGTGGTTAACAGATTTGTCAACCACTTTGGCAGGTAACCAACCAATTTGGAGGCAGTTTTTGGGAATCCACTTGGCCGCTGGAATACTGGTGAGTAGGTTTTGCATTTGAGGACACAAACATGGGGACAAAAGAGGGTAATACTGGTGTTTTTCCCTTATGTTTGTGTCGGTCAAGGATCCTTTTTGTTCTGCAGTTCTTTTACATGATGAAAAACCTTGATAGGGCTAGAAAATGCATCGTGGTGGAAATGAGGAAACTTCTTTGTAGCCTTCTATCTGTCAAGCTTTCAGGGAACAAATAAGGGGTGCCTCTAAACTGGAAGCTTTCCCCCTAGTTCAAGAACTTTTTGAACTTTTTTTTTTTAGCAACCTGGTTATGATTTTGGTTTATTTGCCATAGTTTCTACCCCGAAGAAATCCCTGCATGTGAGGTAGTACTTATTGAAGGGCTGCTGGGGTTTGCAGTACTGATTGACCCTGACGGTTCAAGCTTCGTGAGGACCTCAGACAACGGCTGCTTTCGAACAGCAGTCAAGCAGCATAAGGAAGCGACACTGATGCAAATATTGAACTCGTGCTACAATAAGTAAATAAGACGATGGCTTCAACTTCCTTCAGGTTTGCGGTGTTGTTGCAGTTATGATGTGCGGAAATAATCTCAAGCTTGTTGTCCTGTCACCTATGCAAATCTTAACCATTCGAGATGTTTAGCAGAAAAGCTAACGCAACTGTAGTCAAGGAACTTTAACAATTTAATGCTGAAGATCTTTTGCTTTTTAGTTTTTCTAGTTCTAGGTGGAAAATATCCTCTAAGTTGACCCTGATGGGTACTAAAGTTAGCGCACATGTACGTGCTCCGAAAGAGTTAGCTCCATTACAAATGTTTTTGTCCAAAATGGTAGGATTTGCTCAACTGATCACTAATCAATTTCATTTCTTAGTGTTTTACTTGTATACTTGGCTCTTACGTTCTGAAGCATTACAGTACAGTGCTGTAAAGAAAGCGTAATTGTCCTGAATGTGAAATAGTTTGGTAGAAAGAAGTTTCTTCACGTTTTCCATACTTTCCAACTGCATCCAGAGCTTGATTTTAAACTGCGTCCTGTGAAACTGTCCCAAAGCTTGAGGAGAGACTGCAGGTCTGCCGGCACCAGTGTTCAATGTCCCTCAGAGGAAATAAAGACTCAAAAAACGTCATTTGTCACCTTTGCAACAATGACAGATACATCCGTTCTGCCTGACATCTACAAGAGTAACTAATATGGACACATAGAAATGGCACCAGGATGAAAGAGAAAGAAGAGCTCCCTCGTCTCCACTCATTTCAATGTGGTTAGCCATCTGAATGTTTGGTGGGGCCAGTTTACCTTCTATCTATCAGGTTAATCATCAACCTGATGAACGATGGCAATGCTGAGAGCTACTCGAGAACCTCAGGAAAACAAACAACCTCAGAAGTTCAAGACCAATCGCCCTCATTTAAGAGAACAGTTGGTGGTAACTCAAACAGCGCAGAGGCTGATTTCCTCGCTGATCAATGTCGGAGTTCAAGCTTATTTGGCTTGAAGATGAACACAAAGACCATTTGTTTGGTTCAACACAAAGAACAGATACCAGTTAACTAACTGATCAGGTTTACAGTAGGGTTGGTTGATTGGGTGAATGTCAAAGTCCGTTGCTGGTTAGTTTTTTTCAAGAGGACAAATAATGAATTCAAGGAGGTAAATAATGACCTTGTAAAGTGCAATTCCTGAAAAGTGGCACCAGGTGGAGCCTCCTTCCTTTATTTTCTCTTGACCAGCATATTTAGTGCTGTGGAGACCTGCCGTTGAATAGCAGATGTTCAATACTGTAGAACAAATCACTACTGTGAAAATCTCTAATTTTAGCTCTATAACATAACCAAACCTTATAGGCTGTGCATCCCCATCATTTGATACTTGTGTGGGCAAGGCAACCCTTGCCTGGATGTTTCATTTAGGCCCTCTGGGTTGCTGGTTTTGTCCATTTTTGGTGGTTGTTGCACTGCTGGATATTTTCTGTCCTCCTCTTCCAGCTCTTTTGGGGGAACACTAAGGAGTTCAAAAGCCAGCTGAGAGAGAGATCTCTCTAGCATGTACTGGGTCTGCCCCAGGGCCTCCTCTCCATAAGACATGCCTGAAACACCTCATTTAGTAGGTGCCCAGGAGGCATAACGGTCAGATGCAAAAACCACAACTGGCTCTACCCTGAGGCTCTCCTGAATGACTGAGCTCCCCTCACCCTAAGGGAGATCCCTGACACCCATTGGAGGAAGCTCATTGTATCTGTAATCTTATTCTTTCCGTCACTACCCAGAGCTTGTGGCCATAGGTAAGGGTAGGAACGTAGATCGACTAGTAAATCCACATTTCATACCATGTTGGGTATGGCGATCTTCATCTGATTGCTTTATTTAGGTCCTTTAAGTCACTCGTTTTTGTCTGTTTTTGATGATTGTTGGACTATTAGATATTTTCTGTCTGTGGATGTTTATATTAAACATGACCAAAGTTTCAAATATTGAGGCCAGCTTCTGTATGAATAAGCTCAGACTTTTGACTGCTCTAAATACTCTGTTTCACGCAGTTTTTTTCTACTCTTGGATCTGTATGATGTCAGAAAAGGGGGATAGTCCTAATATAGCTAGACCTGTTTCTTGAGGGGCAGCCAATCAGAAGAAAGTTGACTTAAAAGGAGAGGAGCTACAACAACTTGTAGCTTGGGGTGAACTGAGGGGCTGCACCAAGGCCCAGATTTATTTTTGAAAAAAAAGGATTATTTTGAGCTATGAATCATGCATGAGCAGAGCCCAAGAAGGTAGAAATGAGCACTCAGGTCTTCTTTAACTTATTACCCATTCCTAGTTTACAATGTTTCTTCAGACTTCTTTAACAGACCACAAGGCTAAGTCTTCACAAGTGGAGACGAGGCGAGAAAGAGACAGATGAAGCGCACGATTCAGCGAGAGAGGAAGTACTCCAGTTCGAGACAGGCGAGGATGAGGATGTGAGGGCGTGGTGGTGAGTAGCAAAGATTCCTGAGGTGTATCCAAAGAGAGCAGAAAATCTTAATCCAAAGAAAGAAAATAATGTGTGCAATCAAATCAAAAGCAAGCTGGCTCAGCTAAATACAGGTGCAGCTCCAAAGCAGGGCTGGGTACCTCTGGAAACTGCACTTCAAATCTGATACCTCCTAAAATAATCATGCCAGGTGACCTCTTATTATTTTTTTTGTTAATCTGCTTTTTCTAAATAGAATCAAACAACACATAATTTATTTCACAAAAGAACAAGAATATGACCCAAGAGTTTGAAGTCTCGGGTTAAATATCAAAAAGGTATCATCAGCTGTACCCAGCGCTAATCCAAAGAGATCTTGTGACTGATCCGTAGACAGCTGACACGGCAAACCAAAAACGGAAAATAAACAATTTAAACGACAACTTCATCATCATGGGGGGGGGCGTGATTTCATCCCATTCTCATGAAAATCTGAAAGAGCAAAAATAAAAATTAAACTGACAAAAGGAGAAAATCAAAGTAAAGGGGGAGGAAGAAGGGGAGAAAGTTATGTTTTTTTACGGTGTTTATGGCCATGTGTGTCGAGGCTTCGATGGCCGTCTGAGGCCGCCAGACGACTGAAGAGGAGCCAACAGTTGTGGAGGAAGTGTGAGGGATGACCGTGAACAGGGAGAGAGGGACTGATTTAAACTGTGTCCATCTGAACTGAGGTATACCTGGTTGAAGGAGGTTTATGGTTTTTATCGTCGTAATGCTTGAAAATGGACCCCCCTCCCCATTCCCCCCTTTAAAATAAGCTTGATTACCAAGTTGTCTGGGTCCATAATACACTATGTACAGCAGCATTACACTATAAACATTCAGAAGCCGTTGCTTATTGGCAGAACGATAGTCTCCAGAAAGAAGAAGAAAAAATAAAAACACACGAGAAAACAGCAGATGTATCACGAGCCGAGCGCTCGTCTTTTTTTCTTCTTTTGTTTGTTTGTTTGTGTTTTTTTTTACACTAAAATGAGCTGAAAGTTTAGTGAAGTTCCTCTGCAGGATCTTCTCTCTCTCTGCAGAGAAACAGCAGAACAGGTTGCCATCCTGTGTGTGCGTGTGTTTGTTTGTGTGTGTGTTTGTGTATAAAAACAATACATGGTAAAAGTGTCCGTTGAGTGTCGTCGTCCCAGCATGTCAGCGCTGCCGCTTGGTAAAACATCCTGAGTGAGTCCGCTCAGGATGGGAGACAGTTAAATGTTTAAAATCCTCAGGCACGCATATCAAAATGAGGTGGATGTCGACCGATGTGGTGAGGTGGGCGCGGGGCGTTTCCTGAATGCGAGCAGCGGCCCGCACTTAAAGGAACAGGGGAAGAAGAAAAAAAAAAAAAACAAGGGGAAAAAAAGACAAAAACACAAATGGAGAAAAAACAAACCAAAAAAAAAAAATACAAAGCCAACCAGCCAGGGTCAGCCCTCTATCCCCTTGTGTTGATCCGTTTTTCCGCTAGCTCATCTGGCGTCGGCTGACCGGCTGATCATAAGCTGGACTCCTTGGGTGGGAGGTCCACGTTGGTCACCATGGTGACAACAGTGACGATCTCCTCGGGGCCGATGATGGGGGCCTGGCGCTGCATTTGGCCGATCCGCTCCTCGACGCAGCCGGCAGACAGGCGGGCCTCGGCCTCGTGGTCCCAGCAGTCCTCGATGGTTTCACAGAGCATGGCCAGACCCTGAGAGACATAATAATCAAAGTCCGTCACGTCCCAAGACCTCACAGTGTCATATCATCACATCAGAGCACTCTACTCTGAGAATGCAGGCTTGCTTGTGGTTCCTACAGTTTCTAAAAGTACAACCCCAATTCCAAAAAGGTTCGGACACTGTGAAATATAAATGAAAACACAATGTGATGGTTTGCAAATCTCATGAACCAAAAAGGAAACATGACCCTGTCCCAACTTTTCTGAGATGTGTTGCTGCTGTCAAATTCAAGATGAGCTAGTATTTTTTATAAAGTAGTAAATGCCTCACTTCCAACATCTGATATGTTTTCTATGTTCTTTTGTGAATAAAATATTGCTTTATGAGATTTGCAGACACCCTCTCTACTTATGATGCTAAAGGCTCAGGTTGCAGGGGGACCCATACCTTCACTTCCTATGTGTTTTAAGGCAGGGGTCCCCAACCCCCGGTCCGCGGAAAAATGTTCATACATGCAACCGTCTGTGGTACAAAAGAGGTTGGGGACCACTGTTTTAAGGGACTACTAAAAGATACTTTCAGCCCCCCCTAGCCGCAGAAGATGAATCTGCATGTGTGATTTTGCACAGATTTGACACTGAATTCCCTTCCTGAGGTAACACTCCCATTTTTCCAGGCTTGGGACCAGCAACAGGAGTATACTGGGGTCATGTCTCCTCTCGGTTGCTAACCAGGGACCCTTGAGGTCTATGTACAATGGAAACTCCGTTAGAAACCACTACTGCATGAGATTAACTTTAGTTAATCCTATTGCTCTCCTACTGTTTCCCCCTCACCCCCCCAACCGGTTGAGCAGATGGCTGCCCCTCACTGAGTCTAGTCTCTGGTCACTTCCTCTTAAAGGGGAGTTCTTCCTTGCCACTGTCGCCAAGTGCTGCTCATAGGGGATCTTGTTATCACTCGGGTTATCCAATATTGTAGGGTCTTTAAAAGACAAAGCATTTTTAGAGGACTGTTGCTTTTCAGGTGTTTAGTTTCATTTCTACTAGGGATGTCTAAGTTTGTTGCTGCTCTTGCAAGTTGGCACCAGAAATACTAATTGATTAAACAAGTTATTCTTTTCGGTTTTTTAGTAATATACAACAGTAGTCACCTGTTGGATGAAAGATGTTATGACACCACCCGCCATAACGGGGGCAGCAGCCCTGACAGATGCTACGCCTCTCTCTCTCCCTGTGATGCAAAGTTACAAACAAGTAGACTAGCAGTGTGGCACAGTGTGACCACATTCTGCACAGGCATGCGGATGCTAGACTGGAAGAACTTGGCAAACTTACCTGATATTTGTGTGTGCAATGTGCCATGCATTTCAGCAATGTTTAAAATAGCATCTGATTATCAAAAAAAGTGGTTAGTGTTTCTAAATACCAATGCAACCGCATCAATTAGATTGTGCTCAGTTTTGACTTTTTCTGTCTTTTTCTGAGCCAACTAGTCTGAATTTTTCCTCTCATTTACACCAGTAGTAAATTAGTCACCAGGAGCATCTTAAATTTCTACACAATTGGTCCACAAAGAAACAAGAGCACGAGAGCATTTGCGTCTCACAAATCTGCTTTCATGTGATTTGTTTTTCTCTGTATTCTTATTTGTCTAGCATCAGATCTGTTACATACCATACTGAAATCTACACAGCAAGTACCAGGACTCAGAAAGGTCTGAAGCATGTTCGATTACTGTCTGAATATTAACTTGAATAAATTCCTGCAGCTTCACACGCCTGCAGGAAAAAAAGCAAAGTGACGTGGCACAGTCATTAACACACGGACGGTCAGGATCTGACAGTTAGTCATATTTTGTCTCCTGCACATCACACAGGTGAGCTGTTAGACAAATTACAGGTTTAAATGGTGGAATAAAAATGCATCTCTCCTACCCGAGCTGTTCACGTTTATCCAGATAAAAATTTCTAACAGGAGACGTCACCTTTTCTGTCTCCTTCAGCTGCCTCTAATTTATTTGATCAGCCATGTTGTCTCTGGTGAGAAATACCTGTGCTTACACTAGTCAGGTCTACTCGTTTTTGACCTGCTACTTTGGACTGCTCTTGATAAACTGTTTTTCCTTGTTAAATGAACTGGCTGAGTACTTATTTTTAAATTTGTCCAGTCATACACTTATGACTATGTGAGTACCCATCCAGACAATGCCGTCATTAAGTTTGCAGATAACACCACCGTGGTGGGGCTCATCTCTGGTGGTGAGAAGACAGGGATGAAGTACAGAGGCTGGTGGTGTGGAGTGTGGACAACAACTTGGTTCTCAACACCTCTAAGACCAAACAACTGATCACTGACTTCAGGAGGAGGAAGCCTGATCTGCAGTCCATCTGCATCAATGGGGAGTGTGTGGAGACGTTGCCTAGCTTCAAGTACTTGGGTGTGCACATGGACGCAGACCTCATGGAACTCTTAACACCTCTACGATTATGAAGGAGGTCCAACAGCATCTCTATTTTTGAGGATCTTCAGGAGGATCAACCTGAACCTGAAGCTGCTGACTCTTCTACTGCTGCTACATTGAGAGTGCGCTGACCAATGGCAGGGTTATTAACACCGCCCACAAAATCATCGGCCACCCTCTTCCCTCTCTCTGAAGGACCTCTACAGCACACGCTGTCTCAAGAGGGCACACAGCATCCTGAGGGACTGCACACACCCAGGACATCAGGTGTTTAAGCTGCTGCCCTCAGGGTGCTGAAGTCACGGACAAACAGACTCAGGGACAGTTTTAACAACAGGGCAACAGCTCTAATCAACACACACGTGCAGTAAACAATGTACACTGCACAATGCTTTTTATTTAATTTTTTGGAATATATATTTATTTACTGATTGTGTGTTTACTGTGATTCCTGTCTTTTTGTTGCACCAATGTGGAAAGCTTCCCAATTTCATTGTACTACAAAGTATAACAATGACAATAAAGATTTACCTTAGCTTGTTAGCAGATCACCTGCAGAACTTTCCACTCCCACTGGTGGACTTTCACATTGTGACCTCACGCCAATTTGCCCCACTAGTAAATCTGACCTTATCTGTGGTCTCCCTTCTTTGTTACACACTTTTGAATCAACTTTATTTACTTCCCTCAAATTAAAATTTACCCTCTTAAATGCTGAATGAATCAAACGGTTGTACACTCCTCTCATCTCTCACCGTGTGTTTCTGCCAGCAGTCTCGCAGGCAGGGCCGCAGTTTCTTATGCACCACCACCTCCTGCATGTCCTCCAGAGACGGGTGCTGACCCACCTCCTCCTCAAATGGAAGCATGTACTCATCTACAGGGCCTGGAGAAGTGCAAACACATCCCAAATTAAAATGTAGATGGAATAAAAATAAAACAGAGTGGCTAAAACTGGCTGCAGTGTTTGCGGTCTCACCGTCGGCGGCGGTGCAGCGCGATGCCAGCTCCCAGAGGACGAGGCCGAAGGCGTACATGTCGATGCGCAGGAAGGAGTCGCGCTGGAAGTTGATGGCGCCTTCCAGGACTTCAGGAGCCATGTAGCGCCGCGTCCCTACCTACAGGGTCAAAGCAGGAGCTCAAAGGTCAGAATGAGGACAAAGAAAAACTGAGGTCTAACATTAAAAATCTAGCATGTGGGGGTCACGGGGGACAGCAGAAGGGATGGCAGCACATTAGACAAGCTCCCCTAGCCCGTTTCTAATGTTATAACTTTGAGGAAGTACACTTCAAAAATCAGCCCGTTTTACATTGTTGTGTGTGCGCGAGACCCCGCTCGAGTCGTTTGCGTTGAGAAAGATGTCAAATACCGGCAAGGCAAACTTTTTAAAAAGGAGCAACGACTACGAGGCTAACCGCTAAGAATCTAACCGGACCACCGCATAGCCAGACTATTGAAGAGGAAGCTGATGCTAATGCTAGCGGTGCGGGGCCCACTGCTGACGGGGCTGCGCCACCGGTTCAGGGTGAGAAATCTGGAAATGCTGAACTATTTGACGAGTTGAGGAAAATGAGTACTACATTACAAAATGTTGCCACGGATGTTTCCGCCATTAAAGAGACAACTAAGGAACTTAAGGACTCTTTGGAGATGGTTCAGGTACGCATGGGCAGGGCCGAGCAGCACATATCTGATCTGGAGGATGATAATGAGAATGCCAAAACAAAGTTAGGCATATGCGATAAAAGACTGGAGGTGCTCTGGTCCCGAGTGGAGGACCTAGAGAATAGAAGAAGGAATAATGTGCGAATTGCTGGTCTGGCAGAGGGATTGGAGGAGCCAGGGAAAATGGCTCAATGTGTGGAGAGAATGCTGGCGGAGGCACTTGGGGTTACTGGCGGTGAATTCGAGATTGAACGTGCCCATCGCATTCCCATACCCATTCCTGATTCTTCTAAACCTCCGAGAGCAATACTAGTGCGCTTTTTGCGGTCTTCAGCCAGAGAGAAGATTTTGCGAATTGCCAGAGAGAAGAAAGGATTTGACTGGAAGGGCAGGAGAATTTCCGTCTTTGAAGATGTCACGAGAGAGCTAGCGGAAAAGAGGAAAGCCTTCGGTCCAGTTAAGAAACGTCTTCGCGAGCTACAGGTGAAATACAGGATGGTTTATCCAGCTACATTGATTTTTACATGGAATGGTCAGAAGAACACTTTTACTGATGAGAAGAAGGCGGAAAGATTTTTGTTACAGTCAGGATAAAACTGTAGGAAGAAGTGTATGTTCATTTATCTTGAAATGTAAGTTAACCAATGGACGGGTGGGGGGCTTTTTGTGAGGCATCGCCGGGGTTTTCTCACGGATCTTGTAAATTAGGGAAACTTGAGCCAGAGTTCATGTTTGCTCGAGTTGGGGTGGAGGGGTGGGGAGAGGGAAAGTTCTCAGCTGAGTTCTGGGTTGAGCTGGGAAGTTTGTTTGTTATTTTGTTCATTTTGTTCACGCAGACAGCAGTTGTTTATGGGTCATGTTTTTGTAATGCATCTTTTGTATTTTCATTGTCGGTACATTTAAGGTTGCTACATTTGTGTTTATTTTGGTGCAATGTCCATGTACATTAAAATAACATCTTGGAATATAAAGGGGTGTGGAGACCCAATTAAAAGGAGGAAAGTGCTTTCATATTTGAAATCCAAAAATACAGATATAGCATTCATTCAGGAATTGCATTTAGCAGGGGATGACGAGGCACAGAAATTTAGAAGAGATTGGATAGGAACGGTATTTCACAGCTCAAACTCTAGTAAACAAAATGGAGTAATGATCCTAGTAAATAAAAATTTAAGTTTTGTGTTATTGAAGAAGTATAATGATAAAGAAGGGCGCATTATCTGTGTAGAGGCTCTTGTAAATGGAATCAAAGTGGTACTGTGTAATATATATGCCCCAAATAGGGAGGATCCAAATTTTTTTCATTTAATTAATAGCATTATAGGTGATAGAGAAGGCGGGGTTATTTTAGCTGGTGATTTCAACCAGGTGATGGATGGGATAATTGATAAAAGCAAGCCAAGTG
>VUQH01043676.1:12655-33241 GCA_015106775.1 Etroplus canarensis | reverse complement strand
TAACATCCAATGTGTGGTAACGTCAGTCATGTAGGTGTTTGATTTTAACAGTCCCTTTATTCTCCTATATGAGCAACGACACTGCCATCTAGTGTCAAATTAGGGTAATTACATAATATTTTGTGGTTTGCACATTCGCCTTACACTCGAAAGGTCTCTGGATCGATTCCAGGTGGGGATACAAGCCCCTCTCACCATGGAGGGTTGTGTCAGGAAGAGCATCCAGCGTAAAACCTCCTGCCAAATTACCAATGCGGATTAATCTGCTGTGGCGACCCCTTAGGGAGAATACAGGGAGCAGCCAAACGTAGCTGAAGTTGACATTAACAAGGAAATGGTCCTGGTGACCTTTCAGACTCCACAATAGTGTTTTAACACACTGCCTCACACCGTGGTCTGCTGAACAGCTGAGAATACACACTTGCTTACATGTATCATGCAGTGCGGGTTGGTGAGTAGGGCTGCCCATTGCAGGCACCAAAAAGCAACGTAGGGGGTTTGGTACCTTGCTCAGGGGCAACTTGGCAATGCTCGGTGGGTGAGCAGACATCTCTCCAGCCTCTGGGCCAACTCCACACGCGTGTCCAGATATGGGTCTTAGGCCGGTAGCCCTCAGCAACCCTCCGGACACCAAGCTAGTCCTCCCATGCACTGAGCTATTGCCGCCCCATTACCTCTCTCAGTCAACATCCAATAAGGACAGTCTTTATGGACTCTATTTTGTGATGTTTGTATTTTTTCTACATTTTATGTTATTACATATTTCTTACCATCTGGCAAAAATGACTGAAATTAGGATCTACTGAGGACTGTGAAATCTGCTTATCAAAACACTTTACAACTACCTCTTTTATACTATGTGCAAGTGGTTTGGTTTTTGGTGTGCCTAACTTTTTTTAGTGTCATTGCATAATGCATGTCTACTAAACTAGTATGCACGTGGCTGGACTGGTGCTCTCAACCTCATATCCTATAGACAGCAACAATAAAGGCTACTCTAAAAACTACTTTGTTAGAACAAAATAAAGCTAAACTTTTAACCAGATCTGGTCCAATGGTCTACATATTTATAATAGTTCATCAAACATCTACAAGATAAAGTTGCAGAAATTAATTCAGGATGTTATAAAATCTACACATAATGCATTTCAAAGTTTTCATATGTGCTAGAAACTAAGGGCATCATACACTGTGGTAGCAGCTCAAATGGGACATTTGTGAAAAGCTTAAAATTTCCAAACAGTTCAGTCCAATAATGTTAACGTCACACGTCCGCACCATGGTGTAACAGCACAAGAACACACAAAAGACAAGCTGATTTTTCCACTTTTTATTACAATTATCTGTACATCACGGATTTACTTGAGCTCCTTCACAGCCAGACCTGTAAAGAAAGAGATAACAGATGAGAAAACATTCAGGCATCACACAAGTTAAAAAAGTGGTTATAGGTTTAATTAATGATATGCGCCATAAGACAAAATAGTGATTAAAACCTGAGTAACTTTAGAATAAACACAACCAACACAACAAATTGTGCTTTTTTGTTCAGAACAAGAAAGGTTTTGCCAGCTGCATGACCTTTATACAACACTGTTGTAAATTAGGGAAAACAGGCTTAAGGCAGTTTTAGTCTTTACATGATCTATATCATGGGTGTCAAATGTACGGCCCAGGGGTTACAATTAGCTGACCAAATGGTCCAATCTGCCTCAATGAATGAATTTCAAAGGAGGGCATAAATATTGGATGTTTAACTGTATTCTCATCAGTTTTGCAGTTTTCTTACTGACAAACACACCACCCATGGCCTCTCACACATCAAAGTAAGAAATTAAGAAGGAAAACTGATTGTTTTTTATTGTTAGCATTCAAATAGTCCTTTATTTGTAAGTGTAAGCCCAAAGAGCCATGGTGGCGGGTTTCTTTGATTGTCAAAAGCAGCATTTCTTTATAATGTGGAAAAATAGATGATGTACTGTTAAATTTCCTTTTTTTTTCTCCAGACATCTCATAGATTGAATGTTTAATTTATTTACATTCTTAAGAATGGCAACGATTTGGAAGGTGATGTTTCTTTATAAGTTATAACTTTACTGATCCGCCCTACCTAAGATGAAACTGGGTTGCACGTGGCTCATAATGTGAAATGAGTTTGACACACCTGATTTATAAAGTCAATAGTATATCTTCCTCAATATTCACAGCCATACCTCACATGCACCAGGATTCACATGTGACCTTTATAAGGCAAATAATAACTGAGCCCATTATCATAACAGTAATATCCGGAAGACAAACTATATGCAGCCTGACACCAAAATTTGCTGGCACAAACAGTCAAGAACAGACTCACATCAGGGTATAAACCAATTAATACGTACCTGCCCCTTTACAAAGGTTTCTGTGAGGTTTAGAGTTTAATTCAAGACCTTCTAATACTAAATAACTTGTAATCAAATACCAGTTTCATGGTCATACCTGATAAAGTATGAGGTATTACAGAAAAGCAGAGCACAGGATAAAAACCTAGAATATTTTAATTTTCATTATTATAATTTTAAAGCTCTATTTTATCAAATTAATATGACCTGAACCCAGATACTCTGTAGCTCACTACAGGCTTTATATGGCACTGATGAATTCCACCATACAGACGTCTAAGCACCAATCACTGCAACAATCCCACTTCGATGCCTCGACAGGCAAGAAAACATTTCACAACAAAACCACACTCAATATAGAGGAAGGGAACTTGCTTCATAAACTTCCAAGGCTGTTTTTAAAGTTCTCAAATTTAAATCAATTAAGACCCTGAGGCATTCTATATACTGTGTAAATATATCATGCCCCTGGTAATTTTTAAATCATGAAAACTTTTATAAACGCTCCATTTTTTTGGGTCCATATTATGAGTCTATTTTAATTTGTGTTTGCAGTATTTTCTGTTTGCTTTGCTTGAGTTTCAGTGCACTAAGGCATTGAGATCTTCTGTTTTACACATTATAAACCAATTACCAGCAGTAGTGCTTTACATTTAGACTGCACAGTTCAAGTCATTTTCCATGAGAACCTGATATTTATCCCAGTGCACACATCTATTTCAAACACTAAATATTCCAGTCACATTTTTATTGCAACTACTGCATTTTATATACTTACTTCAAAACAAGATGAAGAAAAAGGGTGGTGCAATTAAAACATTGAATTAATTCCAAGATTGTCAAACAGTTGTAGCACATTTTTATGAACCCTCTAAAAGTTTGTTTCTTCTTTATTAACACAACATGTCCTTTTGAAAGAGCACTTTTATGACTGAATCCATCCTCTTACAGTCAAGAGAAATGCATCATATATGCCTGCATGGCCATTTTTATGCACTTGGTACAATAGATAAAGGGGGACAGTCAAAAACATGCTTTAAGGCCCAGGTGGCCCAAAAGTCAACAGAACAGATTTCTTTAATAAAAGACTGTGTGTTTAAGTTCAGTGACATAAATTCTTATTGATATAAAAGCCCTTAGATCTACTTGTTAAAACCAAGACAATAGTTGTCAGACAGCTTCGTTCACTTAATATGCCAGCTCAGTTTTTACTGACCTGGGGGCAGGGACTGCTTGAGCTTCTCAGCCTTCTCCTTGTCTGTGATGACCAGGGTGTACAGGTATCTGCTGCAACGCACCTTGAACTTAACATTGTCCTTGTTCTTCTTGATTTTTACGGCTGCGGAAAAACAGAAAAAGCTGTGTTCAGAATTAACTCAAGATATATTCACTTCAAGCAAAAATTAAAACCAAACCTAACACCAAGATGTTTTAAAGAGACTACAGTAATGCTTGTTTTTGATTCTGCTTCCAACTGTCTGCCTCCACTGCACCCTATCCCTTGCATACTCTTCTATCACACCAACCCTCTTCACGTCCTCTTTCACTACATTGACGAATGCTCCCTATTCCTCCTGCCTGGCTGCTCCATCATCAACCTCCTTGTCAAATATATCCACCATCCCTCCTGTGCACATGTCCAAACCATCTCAGCCTTGCCTCTCTGACTTGATCTCCAGCCCCTCTGAAGTACTAATTTCTAATCCTGTCAACCCCCAGTGAAAATTTCAGCATTTCAACTCTGCCACATTCAGTTCTGCCTCCTTTTGTCAGTTCCACCACCACCACCACCACCACCAAACCATAGTTCAACCTCCCGACACTCATCCCCACCCTGCCTGCACTCTTTTTCACCTCTCTTGTGCAGTGTTCACTGCTTTGGATAGCTGACCAGGTAGCTGACTTATCCACCTTTACTACCTCTACACCTTGATCATCTTCATCATTACTACTCCTAGTACTAGTCCCAAGCCCAAATAAATCAGAAAGTCAATAACATTTCCATCGTAACCTCTCAACAAAATAAATAAAATCCATGTACTTTCAACTGCTCTCTTGTATTTCACCAAAGGGTTGCCATAGCAAATGAATTTGTGTAGGTAATTTGCCAGATTTTATGTCAGATGCCCTTATTTGACACGACTCTTCAATTGTGGAAAGGGCTTGTGTTTCTGCTTGGTCTCTAACCAGGGATCTTTAGCATACAACATACAGAGCAAATATGTAAATTGCTATATTAACCCTCCTTGTGTTGTCACAATTTATTTTCTTTTCCGTTTCACACAGTTTAGGGTCATTTTTGACCCGAAGACAACAACAGGATTAAGCAGACACTGTTGTAACCCCAAAAAATAATGTTAAAAATATTGTCCTTGTGTATTTGGAACTTCACTTTTGACATACTTTTGCTAATGTTAATCACCACCTCTGACAAGCAAACTTACACACCACTTCACATGCTCACACCACACATCCATCCATTTTTCTCCAATAAATTCATACGATTCAAGTTAAGGCATTTCTCTATTTTCCACATCACCCTCTTACAGTAGGTAAGACGGCATGCATTCAACTTACACTTGGCATCCTTCCTCCTGGCTGTCAGCAGGAAATCTTTGATTTCTTCAATCTTGCGAGGCTACAAATGAACATAACAGAGACAACATTTAGACAGAGCATCCACATTCACATGTTAACAATGACTGGCAAACTGGTGTTAGTGGACCGGTGGAACTGAGGTTTCCGTTAGGAGTCGAAACCCAGCACTTGGTCCATCTTTATTCTCGCAAGAATGTGAATGCATCACCGGCACGTCAGCCTGAGATGTTTGGACTTCTTGCTGAAGGCAAAAACGTGTCGATGGGAGGTTATGAGAGGCTACTTATATCAGGTACCCTGTGGCTAACATAACGCAAAGCCTCTACCGCTATAGCACAGGTGGACTGCAAGCGGGATTACGCTTTTGAAGTAGTTAACTCTTGACTCAAGTGGAAAATTCTTATAATTACTGACCTATTTAGGTCTTACTCCTCTACATACGCTGCAGCCGGGTGGCTCAAGCTAGCCCGTGAGCTACATTTTGCTAATGCTAATAACCAAAGCTGGCCGCCCTTTACCTAACATTAGCTGTTCGGGGAACAGACATGTCATATAACAGCACTCATTTAAACAACATATAACATTATTGACCACTAAGAACGAGCCATCAGAGCATATCAATCCGATTCGATCCTTACCATGCTGCCGTGTCACTGGACTGGACGCTGCGGAAAAGACAGTCAGTCAGTTAGCAGTTCTACAAACGGAACACAAGGTATTAGAAGTCACATTTCCATCTTATCATTTACCTACGAATCAAAATAATTATATTTTTAAAAAGACTGGCTTGTAATTGTTGCTGTTAAAGAGGATGGATGATGATTAAAATAGTCATTTTGTTTGTATGGGAATCCGAACTTACTCAGTCACCAGAGAGGGGATGAAAAGGGGCGGGACTTCCGGTTGAAATTTCTTTTATAGTAAACTACGGGAATCAGTGAGGGCCAAGAAGAATAGCGACGCAAACATAGCGAATCGACGCTAGTGCGAGTAGTGTCCCCATTGTGTAGAATAGAATAGAAAAATATAAATATAGAAAAAAAGGAACCTAAGATATGTATATACCCACAAAAATATGAAAAATTATGTCTAGAAATATTATGGAAATATATAAAAACTGTAACAGGGTTTGAAGATAAGTATATTGCACAGCAATATAGCAGCAAAAGTCAGTGTGCATCATCATTTCAGATTTACTGCACTACTCTAATGTAGGGTCACTTTTAAACAGGACAGGGCAGTTCAGAATGTTCGAGTGAGAGGTTGCTATGAGTTATTAAGAATTCAAGAGTCTGATGGCTTGGGGAATGAAATTATTGAACAATCTAGCTGTCCTGGTCCTGATGCTGCAAAACCTCTTCCCAGAGGGCAGCAGAGGTGGAGGTGGGCAGAGTCCCCAGTGATGTTACAGGCTCTGCTGAGATAATGTTTGTGTGCAATGTGCCTGATGGATGGAAGAGAAGTCCCAGTGACTTTCTCTGCAGTCATCACCACTGTGGTGAATCAGAATCAGATTCAGACTCAGAATAGTTTATTAATTCCCAGGGGGGAAATTACTTGTGCTACAGGCACTCTGTTCAGTATACATAAATATCTGTAAAAAATATATTAGGAAGTAAAATATGGAAACCCCAGCTTTGCAGTAGGTGAAAGTCCAGTTCTCAATGGGAGGAGCTGTACAGTATAATATCATAGGAATTAGTGACTAAGGTCATAAATTAGAACATGCATAGTTATTACACAGTAATAATTGCATTTTGTTCTTTACACACACACACACATATATATATACACACAAATAAAAGGTGGACAATAACTGATGTAAAAAAAATCTGAGGAATTATGAGAAGATCCACCAATAAAATAAAAATAGTGTCACGGAGTGGTGTTATAGAGTTTGATGGCTACAGGTAGGAATGATTTCCTGTGGCATTCTGTGGAGCATCGTGGTTGAATAAGTCTACTGCTGAATGTGCTCCTGTGTCTGTCCAGCACATTGTGGAGAGGGTGTGAAGGATTGTCCAGTACTGTCCTTAGCTTGGCCAGCATCCTCCTCTGTGTGTGTGTCGTTTACACATTCGCCTTATAAGCAAAAGGTCCCTGAATTGATTCCCGGTGGGGACTTGAGCCCCTCTCAACTTTAGGGTTGCGTCAGGAAGGGCATTCAGCATAAAACCTCTGCCAAATTACCAATGTCATTTAATCAGCTGTGGCAAACCATTGGAGAAGATAAAAGGGAGCAGGTGAAGGTACATTTATAAGGGCTGGAGATGGTGGCACTGACAAAAAGACAGGAGACAGAATTGAAGATGTTGAGATTTTCCCTGGGAGTGACCAGGACAGGATTAGAAATGGGTACATCAGAGGGATAGTGCAAGTTGAGAAGTTTGGAGACAAAGTCAGAAAGGCAAGATTGAGATGGTTTGGACATGTGCAGAGGAGGGATAGTGGTTATATTGGACAAAGGATGTTGACAGGCAGGAGGAAAAAGGGAAGACCACAGAGAAAGGTTGTAGAGTGAAGGCGGATGTGACAAGGGCTGGCATGAGGGAAGAAGATGGAGGCAGATGATCTGTTTTGGGGACCCCTAATGGCAGTAGCCGAAAGAAGAAGGGGGATGGGGTGGGTTAATTTTAAAAGGAAAAACCTCAGAATTTTCTAGATTAAAGTCACAAATTTAAATCTTTTTTCTATCAAATTTGCCATGTTTTTCTTGTGAATTTGCACCTTTAATCTAAAACATTTTCTAAAAGATTTTCTTATAATTTTTAAAGTGATCTTGAACAATAGCTCCCCAGGCCTTCTGAAGGTCTTTCAAAGTTATTTTCTTTGGACATTGGCAGCATTTTCACTTGTTTTCAGTCCAGTCCTTGTACCCAACCACTTGTGTTTTGACCTGTGAATCATTCAAGCATAAAAAAACTCCTAACAAAGGGTGTTCAGTGTTGTCTACTCATAACAGACAACTTAGCAAAGAACCAGTTTTAAATGGCATCTATTGGCAATTTGTTACCAACAGCCAGCTGAAGGATCACATAATTTATTCCCATTTATTTAGTTGAATCTATGAAAAATGTCAAAGATAACAAAGTGTGACAGACATAAATATTTTTGTACTATTAATTTGATTTCCAAAGAGCTATAAGCTGAAAGCTTGGCACAGTGTGCAGTGTGTCTTTGAAAAAGTGAGGAAATTGGACAAGTGGGGGACAAAAGAATAAATGGAAGGCCTAAAAAACTGTCTACAACTGGTATTTGAAATTCATGAGCTTAAGAAATAGGAAACAATGAAGCAAAGAACCGACAGGACCTGAGAGGTGCATCTGACCCTTCAGTTGATCCATCTACTGGTTGCCGAATCCTCATCAGTAATGGTCTCAATGGGAAGGGTGGCTAGCAAGAAGCCATTGTTAAGGAGTGGAAACAAGGAGAAATGGCTGAGGTGTGTCAAATTACACAAGAATTGGACTGAAAATCTGTGGCAAATGGTCTTAGAGAGCACTGAATCCAAATTTGACAATTTTGGTTCCAATTATCATCAATATGAAAGGGGGAGGTCAGAAGAGTGGAACAACAGTGAGTGTTTACAGCCATTATGGGCTACATTTCAGCCACTGACTTTGGGGATCTTGTCAAAATTGATGGAATTGTGAATACAGAAAAATATCCTTCAGAATTAGATCCACCAGACAATACCGTCTGGAAAGCATTTCATTGGCAAAACGTTCATTTCCCAGTATACCAATGATCCAAAACACCCTGCCAATGCAGTAAAAGCCCATCTGAATAGAAAAACACACAATGGCACTCTGTCAGTCAGGGAGTGATCCCCCCAGAGCCCAGATGGCAACATTATTGAAGCAGTGTGGGATAATCTTGACAGAGAAGAGAACGAAGGTCAGCCAACATGCAAAGAAGAGCTTTGGAATGTCCTTCAAGAAGCCCAGAGCACTATTCTTGAAGACTATGCAAAGATATTACAGGAAAGCTTGATTTCCATTTATGTTTGCACATTTTTTCAATAAATTGTTGCACTTAGTTCCCTTTTTCTAGAAAAAAATATTTTTAAAAAGGGGTAGCTCAAGACTTTTGCACAGTACAGTAATTGCTGGTTTTCTTAGCCCAAAGAAGTGAATTGAAACTACTAGAAAAAAATATTTAAAAATCAGTATTTCTCATATTACCAGTTTTCAATCTTACAATATGAATGAGCTTGAAAATGTCATGTATATACATACATTTTGATATCTATGCTCTAATAATCCATTGTTTCCATGTGCATAGTTTATTTAAACCTGCTGCATGTCAGTGATTTGTTGTCTATGACACAGCACCATGGAATGAATTTATTAATTTGCTGCTCAACTGCACACATATTATACACATTAGCCCTTTTCGTGAACACAACATGCATCATACAGGACTTAATGCTCTGAAAATTCCTCTCAGTCCTGTAAAGCATATTATGTATGCAGGTCATTCCTCACTCTCTGTGTGACCCTTTTGTTATCCTCCAGATCACGCAGTGTTTTTCATTGTGCACTTCCAGCGAAGTATGAATAGGCTTTGATGGATGCACTATAGAGTATCCATGTGGTCTTTGAATAGAAACACTGGCCAATGTGTGGAAGGAATATGGTTTGCCCTGCCAAAAGAATGCTCTATCTCCTATAAGATACTGATGTGAACATGCTAGGTCTCCTCTGCTGACCCGAGGGTGACCTGGAACATGTACTGTTTTTTATCAGGGATGCCTGCTGTATTTGTACATTGTACAAGGTATCATACAGAGTACAATTTAGGATAATGGTAAGGCATCAGTAAAGCAGGTATACAAGATATACAGAAGCGCATCTCTGAACACACAACACGTGAAACCTTGAAGCAGATTGGCTACGGCAGCAGAACACCACACAGGGCACCACTCCTGTCAGCTAAGAACAGGAGACTGATGCTTCGGTTTGCACGGCCTTACCAAAATTGGAGAATAGAAGATTGGAAAAATGTTGCTTGGTCTAACAAGACCATGTTGTGAGGGGATATTTCCTTGGCACACTCTGGGCTCTTAAGTACCAGCTGAGCATCATTTAAACACCGTAGCTTACATGATTATTGTTGATGTCCATGTCCATCCCTTTATGACCGCCACAGTGTACCCAATGTCTGATGGCTGCTAGATAATACGCCATGTCACAAAGCACAAATCATCTCAAACTGGTTTCTTAAATATGAAAAACGTTCAGTGTACTCAAAGGACAGTCATGAAACAGGAAACTTGCATTATAGCTGTGCAGCAGCAGACAAATTTGCATCTACTACATCATGCTGTCATGTCTGACCTGGTACTAGCAGTGTGTGTATTTTTCATGGGAAAATACATCAAATTCAGTTGTATTTAATTATTTGGACAGAAATGAACAAAAACAAACAAAAATAGAAGCCTTACTGTCCTTAATTGTAAATGGCCTTGTTTATAATACGGACAAAGATCAGGCAGGAAAGGACAGCGTTTCCCAGCTGTATACTGCACAGCCAAGCCGTACATTCACACAACAGGTTGAGTCACTGCCAAGATTAATCTAATAGCAAGGTCATGCAGACTGTGAGAGAGGAAACTTTGTTGTCTATAGAAGAAAATGATAAGGAACCAAATAAAACTGCATTTAAACCAATTATGGGTGTCCTTTTACTGCTGAAACAGTTCCCACTGAGTTGTGAATGTTTCGGCATATCTGTTAATCTGCTCTAATTCGTCTTTTCTTTTCTCTTGTTCTCTTCTTAAACTGAAGAGGATACAGCAAAGCTGTTAACCCAGAGGTCATTTTTTTCAAGCAAGCAGACAACAGACTTTGTATCCTCTTGTGCAGCTGAGTTTTCAAACTGTGGTTCGGGGCCAAGTATTGTGGGAGAACAGCTCTACAATTTGCATGATTGTTGCTTTAGAGAAGAATGGGAAAAATTACATGTATACTACAATTTGTTTCCTGAAAAACTGCTGTGTTGCACTGTTGTATTATATGGTTTGGCAGGTATTTCTTAATCTCCAGACTAACAGTAAATTATGGTTACTCATTTAAAAAAAAAAAAGGAAAACGGTAAAATATTTGCTTGAGACATCTCTGAAACTACACACATTACAACCAACCTGCTGACTTATGAGTTCAATTATCTCTTGCAGTCAAGACAGATAAATCCAACGGGTGCCAGAATAATAAGGCTTTAAGGATATAAATGGTTTGCAGTGAAAAAATTCCCATCTATTATCCTCACAACCTGACAAAAATAATTCTGTGTATTTCTATAGCAGCAGAGCTCAGTTAATGAGCTAGTCCTGCGATAGTAAGGTTTGAAACACATTTCTGCTCAGTGGGTGCCAATTTACTTTACCTTTTTCTGTTCAAGGTAATGTTTGGCTTTTTAATTTATTATGCATGTGCTTTGTTTCAGAGGAAATGGTAGTGGCAGTATACTCCAGTAATACAAACTCCCCATAGATGTCTTCCCTGAAACTGTGTTCATTAATGAGCTGAACAGTATTCAAGTTTAAAATACAATGATCTTTTTCAATAATTTAAACCAGGAGCCCTGTACAAGCTGAGCACATTTGGTCAGTCAAGCTTGAGTGACACCTCAGTCTGTTTCCATGGCTCCAACTTGGCATTAATTCATAAAGACAGAAAACACAACATCAGCCGTTTTTAATTAACCTCTATCTACCTGTCTGCCCGTGCTCACAGGCCATATCCCCCTAGATACTCAATCAGTGCTTGCACTATTGGACACGTTTCACTCAGGCTTTTAAATTTTCAGCAGTCTCTCGTCAGTCAAAGTTAGAGATGGAGTGCAATTTGTTTCAGTAGCTGTTTATAGAGAGGGAACTCAGCGACTGCAGCAGATACTGGTTAGAGAACCACATGGATCCAACATAATGTACGTTTCGGCCCACATCCTTGATGTTTTGTGTACTTGTTTACAGTTCCAAACCGTTTTTTCAAAGCAGAGGAGGAACTAAAGCAGTTTATCACAGCACGGATTTCTACTCCTTGCTATTGAGAAGATAATACTATTTTTCAAAATGACAGACAGTCACACTGCTTCATGGGAAGATGAGGAGATGTAAGACTATAAGACTCATTCCCTAGCTTCAGTGAAAGGATGCTCACTCCATTCTTAAAGATCATAAAAGATGTCCTTGCCGAGGGACTGGTGTATATAGAGTAAGAAATTTGATACAGAGAGGAGTGTAGTTTGTTGATCAAGTTTTTTATTTATTTTAAATGACTAAATTTTTCATGGGGCACAATACAGAAATGACCACAAAGCTTAGTGCTAAGGAAACACTTCATGCTTTATGTGGGCTGTATGAGCTATGCATAAAAATGTAGGGCTCTGTGCAAAAATCTTGAGCCAGTTAGGAAATAGGTGCATTGGTTTATTGAAACGTTCCACATTTCAATAAACCAAGCAACCTGGGGACTGGACTGCTTTAGACTCCCACCCAGTCCCATGATCCCTCCTGCGGGTGGTGAGCCCATTGGAGAGCAGACCTTTGTGGCTCATTCGGGCTGAGTTCTATGGTTCTATGGGTATAAACCCGGCCACCAGGCGCTTGCCATTGGGCCCCTCCCCTAAGCCTGACTCCAGGGCAGGGCCTCGATAACCCCATTCTGGGCGAGGTAGTCTGAATCCTCTTATTTGTTTTCATCAAGAATCCTTTGGCCTGCTCTTGGTCTGGCTCTTTACCCAAGAACTTTCTGCTTTGGGAGACCCTACCAGGGGCAAAGTGCACCCGACAACATAGCTCCTGGGATCATGAGAGTTTGCTAGCCCCTCCACCATGATAAGGTGGCGATCCATGGAGGGGATTACCCTTTTTGTGTTGGGGACAAGGCCCTACCCCAAGTGGAGGCGTTCAAGTTTCTCGGGGTCTTATTCACGAGTGAGGAGAGGATGGAGTGGGAGATTGACAGACGGCTAGGGGCAGCGTCTGCAGTGATGAGGATGCTGTACCGGTCTGTTGTGGTGAAGAGAGAGCTGAGCTCTAAGGCAAAGCTTCTGATTTACCAGCCAGTCTACGTTCCTACCCTCACCTATGGTCATGAACCTTGGGTAATGACCGAAAGAATGAGAATGTGGATACAAGCGGCTGAAATGAGCTTTCTCCATAGGGTTGCTGGAATCACCCTTAGAGACAGGGTGAGGAACTCAGTCATCCGGGAGAGACTCAGAGTAGAGCCGCTGCTCCTCCACATTCAAAGGAGCCAGTTGAGGTGGTTTGGGCATCTGATCGGATGCTTCCTGGATGCCTCTTAATTGAGGTGTTTCGGGCATGTCCTTCTGGGAAGAGACTGCAAGGAAGAGACCCAGGATACGCTGGAGAGATTATGTCTCCCAGTTGGCCTGGGAACACCTTGGTGTCCCCCCTGAAGAGCTGGAGGAAGTGGCTGGGGAAAGGAAATTCTGGGCTTCTCTGTTCGAACTGCTGCCTCCGTGCCCCAGACCTCCAGAAAAGCGGTAGACGACAGACAGATGGATGGATGGTTTATTGAAACATGCAAGGATAAATGGAAATACAGTACATAAAGCAAAAGCAGAGTTTATATAATTCTAACCAGCTTGAAATTCAATGTTTGGTATGGCCACCTTTATTCTTCAACACAGCCTGAACTCTCTTGGCAAGGTTTCTTGTAATTCCTTTAAGTAGCCTTCAGGAATAGTTCTCTAGGCTTCTTGGATGACATTCCGAAGCTTTTCTTTGGATGTTGGTTTCCTCTTGTTCCGTTTCCCATCAGAATGATCCCACACTACTTCAGTAATGTCGAGGTCACTCCACAAGACCTGTTGCCACTGATTTTCAGTCCAGTTGTTAGCCACCACTTCTTTTGTCTTCCACTTGTCTAGTTTCCTCAAAATTTTTAAAGACACATTTCACACTGTGCCACATTTTCAGCTAATAGCTCTTTGGGAATCAAATTGATGGTGCAAAAATACTATGTTATGTCTGCCACACTGTCTTATCTTTGGCATTTCCTAGATTTTGTATTTTTGCAACAGGCTGCTTGAATAAAGTGCCTAAAATACAATTCAAAATTTGTTTTTTGATAATTGGTTCTTGTTTTTTTTATACTAGAACGATTCATAGGTTAGTGTTAAGTGGTATCAATCAATCAATCAATCAATGCTCTGAAAATGGTCAGGTACAAAGACTGCACTGAAACTGAGTGAAAAAGCAGACAGTGCACAAAGAAAAACCCTGAAAGACACTCAGAAAGCCTGGAGAATTATTGCTCAAGACCAAAAATTGCAAGAAACGCTGACTCCTTGGAAACAAAATCTAAAGAAATTAGAGGTGGCTCAATACTTTTGCACAGTACTGTATTTGCAAAAAAGTCATCTTATTTCTTTGTTCTCTTTTGCCTTGCCTACTGACAACAGCAATCACCAGACTTACATATGGGAGATTTGGATGCTCTAAAAGGTGCTGTTAACATCAATCACAAACATAGAGCTGAGGAAAGCTTTATTTTACAGCTGACGCACAGAGGTAATTTATATGTCATACATCATCAGTTCAAAATAATAGGCAAATCTTATTAAAAAAATGTTTAAGCATGTTATTGGAGCCATTCAAGCATGGCCAAGCAGAACATTAAGTGTCATATGTGTATAATATTATAATATTTCTCTATACATGAATGTTGTGAGTGTCTTCTCTCAAAGCATGTGTGTCACTGTGTATGTCCTATTTTTATCCCATCCTTTGTTGGTATTCTTTTTATCCCTATTGAATGTCCGTATCTGTGAGTGGTGGATGTAATAGTGTAAGGGTGCATAGGGAGGATCAGCTCATCCTCAGAGATTACAACAAATGACCATGCCTGGTTTAGCTAAAGCTCTTTTGCACCGGTATGATCTTTATTCCATTTGCTTGCACAGCAACAAACATGATCCTCTGTGCCAAGCTGCTTGTAGAAACCCAGCCTCACTCTGAATGGTTTTTTTTCGCTTGCAGTTCTGGTTTTCTTACAATAGAGGGCAGCGAATAATTGTTAATGTGGAGCTGATCATTGTTTCATCCTCTCAGATAACATTGGGAGACGCTGTGTATCAAGGTATCGCCTCCCATTCCTCTGTACAACGGAGTGATTTGAGAACTGAACCTCACTTTCTGTTCACTCTTTTTTAAAAGTATCAATACAAACGAATTTAATTGCATAAGATGTCATATACTTAAAATTTACTGTTAGACCCCATGTCCAAAGGCTAATATCTCAATCTTCTGCAACATAGGAAGATAGGCTTGTCAAGCACATCTGAGGACTCTGCTTATTAATACATCAACTTTTAATTGTGCCTCACGATAACCTTGTATCCTACTTCCCACAAGTCTTTGGCAATGTGCATTTCTATTTGCCTTTTATATAACTTGTACCCACACAAATTACTATCTCGCCTCCAAAGAAAGATGGATTCCGCAATCTCGCTTGGGGCAACTGTTAATTTATTTACACAGCACTGTGAATTTGTGAATTCATTCTGCACTGAAAACCCATTTGAAGTCCCCCTTTTTTTGGACACACCTTGATATTAAAATAGTTCCCTGAAACTACAATCCCCCTTTTTTGTGTAAAGGTAGTTATTGGAATAAAAATGTGTAGCCTCAGGCTGCGGGATAATCATACTTTGTAACTATGCACTGGCTTATTAAAAAGGCAAAGTGGGGTTACAGGAAAAAAAATGATCTCAGCTCAGAGATTCTTTTTAACTGTAACAGACACATAAAGCGTAGATGATGGAATTTCAGGAGCTTCACCACAGACATTGTAGGTAATGAAACACATCATTTCTGCCTGCAGGCCCGTAAGCGCGACAGCAGAAGCCGCTGTACCTGGGAGCTAATGAGTAATGCAGCAGTGGGTTCTGTTATTAATCACATTTTGATCTACTGTATGGGTGAGAGGCAACGAAAGATTACCTGAAATAGTTTACTGAACCATTATTATTGAATTTACTTTGATCATCAAGTCAGCAGAAGGTTTTAAATGCACATTTATCATGAATGCACTGTGAAATAGTGAAGAGGTGGCAAGGTGTATTTTTTAATTTGAGAAATAGAAAAAGTTGCTCCTCACTGTGGGAAACCACCTACAGTGATAATGTGCAATAAAACACAAAGGCTTAAAAGTTAAAGTGATATAAAACTTAAGGCTTCTGTCATTAAAGTTATTTTTAAGTACTCCTAACATTAGAAATGCATGAAGAGACTACATTAAAATCCTCTCTACCACCCTAGCTTCTCTAATCTCCCTGATTATTGATCAGATTGATTTGTCAAGTATTGATCCCTTTTCTGGTAGCCTTATCACAGGCAAACTTAAAGTACAGCTGCAGATGAAGGAAGATTATTAGAGTCTGAAGGTTTACCCTGACAGAATCTCAATGTGAATGTGTTTAGACTTGTCAGAGCAGTCAGAAACTGTTGCGAAAGTTAACTGTGAACTTCTCATTTATCGTGTTCAACGACCAGTGTGTCAGTGCTAAACGGCAGTCCAAGAAATCAGTGTGGCTTTTTGTCACGACTCTATGCCATTCAGGGCCGCTCAATCAGAAAACCGAGAGACAGAAGAGAATAGAGAGGTGGAAGCAGGAAAAGAAGAAGAAGAAGAAAAAGAAGAAGAACTCAGTGTGCAGGTCACGGAATTGGCCTGCAGGTATGAGCATTTTGCAGCTTAAAACGCTGGATTCAGAACTCATTCAAAAGATGTCCCAGTCAGTTATAAGAATAACCTTCAAACCCAAGCTTGCCATATATATTTTGTGAAAAAAACAACAACGAATCTTTGTTATAAAAGACACTCTGTTACAGATACTTCATGTATTTAACATAGTCCATGGAGTCGTCACTCCCACTAGATACCCTCTAGGTCTACTCTTCCACTCTTTCCATTGTACAAGACATCAAAGCTGACAAACATGAACACCAATTCCATGAATTATGCTGAGGGACTTCAAAGTTGTGAATGAATATTAGGTTTAGCATTTAAAGAAGACTTGAGAGCAGAAAAAATGATTTTCCTTGGAAGTAAGGAGCAGTAGTGGAGCGAAAGCAAGGTCAAAAAGGAAGAGAAAAAGTAAAGACCGTGCTCAAGTGGTGATTTATAACCTTGAAGCCACCATAAGTAGAGTTTTTTGTGCTTTTCACATCTAAGTATTTTGGTGACATAAGTTCTGTAAATAGAAATATACGTCTACATGTTTCGCTTTAAGCTCTTTTTAGTGGCCCACAATTTGATCAGCACTGCTCTTCTGCCTTATGATACTACAGCATCGAGTGTGTAGAATTCTGGACTGTACATATAGTGACCTTAATGTATTAGAACTTCAGTGCAAACATCAATACGCCGATAATGTAATGCAGGTATATTGGCTATATAGGAACCCAATTCTGAGTTTCTTTGTTTCTAGAATATGTGGTTTTAGAAAATAAATAAATACATGAATACTTGGTAATTAAACAATACAATGGTTGTTGTAAGAAAACAAACAGAACACCAGAGACAGAAAAAAGTCCAAAATTAAAAATTTTGATACCAGGCTAAGGTCATATATGTGGAGGCATTTAGAAAGGAGAACAAAAAAGGGATGGTGAGGGCAAAAAAACAAACATCCCCCAAACAAGCAAGGTCAGTCACAAATTGAAATGGAAGAAAACTTCTTCTTCTTCTTCTTCTTTTGGCTGCTCCCGTTAGGGGTCGCCACAGCGGATCATTTATGAATCCGCATATTTGATTTGGCAAAGTTTTTACGCCGGATGCCCTTCCTGATGCAACCCTCACCATTTACCCGGGCTTGGGACCGGCACTAGGAGTACACTGGCTTGAGGACCCCTGTGGCTGGTTTGAAATAGAAGAAAACATAAAAAAAGAAAAAAAGAAACAAAAACAAAAAGAAAACCTGCCAGAAAACTTAACTGCAGAGAGCAGGAAGACAACTAGGCAGAAAGGGAAAGGGGGGGAATGTGCATTATTTGGACAAAAGTATTGATCCACTTACACATAACATGTACAGGAGCTTTTATAGCATATGGAGTCTCTCCTTTGTAGCTATAAAAGCTACTCTTCTGGGAAGGCTTTCTACAAGATTTTATGTGGGTTTATGTGGGAATTTTTTGCCCATTCAGCCGGAAAAGTATTTGTGAGGTCAGACGCTGATGTTGGATGAGAGGATCTGGCTCACAATCTCCATTCTTCTTCACCCCAGAGATGTTCAGTCAAGTTAAGGTCAAAGCCAAGCCAAGTTCTTCCACTCCAAACTCATCCAATCATGGATTTAAGGACCTTGCTTTGTGCACTGGGGCACAGTCCTGCTGGAACAGAAAAGGGCCTTCTCCAAACTGTTCCCACAAAATTGGAAGCAGAGAGTTATCTCAAATATCTTGATAAGCTGAACCATTAAGATTTCTCTTCACTAGCACTAAGAGGCCCAGGCCAACCACACAAAACCAAGCCCATGGCCTTATCCTTCCTATACCTAACTTTACAGCTGACATAGTGCAGTCAGGCAGGCAGGTGGTGTTCTCTTGGCATTCACCAAACCCAAACTCATCCATCAGACTGCCAGATAGAGAAGCATGACTCATCACGCCTCAGAACACATTTCTACTGCTCCAGAGTCCAGTGGCAGCATGTTTTACACAACTTCATCCAATGTCTGGCATTGTTTCTGGTGATGTAAAGCTTGCACACAACTGCTCGGCCATAGAAAGCCATGCCATGTAGCTCCTGGTGCACAGTTTTTAGGACTTTTACGGACTGTACACCTCCCACATACCCGCTCTATAACTTTACACAGTTTATCATTTTATGGCTGAGTTACTGTGATTCCTAAATGTTTCGACTTTCCAACAATACCACTTACAGTTGATCCTGGAATGTCTAGAATGGAAGAAATTTCACAAACTGAGATTGTTGCAATGGTGGCATCCTGTTTCAATATCACGCTTGAATTCAGTGAGCTCTTTAGAATGAACCATCATTTCACAAATGTTTGAAAAGACTGCATGGCTAGGTGCTTGATTTTATCCATCTGTGGTAATGGGACTGAATGAAACACCTAAATTCGATAATTAAGAGTTATGGCCCAATGCTTCTGTCCATATAGTTTATAAATTCTGAAAGCACTGATTGATTGATTGAATGCAGGTGCTACTAATCAGCGAGGGGTAGGTCATCACATAAGACACAAGACTGGAACAAGGAATAAAAATAAATAGGAGAGAAATTTGAGAACCAAGCAGGAAATGAGAGAAACCCAGAACAATAACCAGCAAAGCAAATTGCAGCTTGGGCCTCTCTCATTCAGAGTACAGTTGGATAAGAATGCCTTTTATATTTCATAAAGAAAAGTATATTGAAAAATAGAATCAAAGAATAGTTTTGCACATAAAGAATTAATAAAAATACCAGAAGAATAACGAAAGGACTGAAACTGCCTTTCATCTCTCCACATTCTTCTTGAGAATATGAATTTTGTAGCATTTTTCGATCTTTTCAAAGTTCAAATGACTTGGATAGCTTTTTAGATTTTTTTTAAACTATTGCTTTATTTTTTTTAACTTTTGATCATTAAAACCTAAAAAATGTAGAAATTCAATTAAATTTATAGTTATAGATTTTTATATTCTTCATTACTATACTGTTAAAACACCTCTCCAGCATTTACCACAACAACTGTATTTAAAGAACAATTAAATAGATTGACTACTCCCTGTCTATCTATCAGCTGGTGCAAAAGAAGAGATAAAATCTCTTGGAACTAAACTTTTAACTACAGGCCTATTTTTCTTGCTTTTGATTAGAATCAAGCCACATTTGTCACACACTGACTATTTATTTCACATAGGAAGTAGTCATGGGTTTGTCATCCATTTAGTATTGTACAGTGATTACACTTTAGTGTGTCTCTTCTTCATGGTAACACCTTCCTCCTTTCCTCAGGGAGTTTCGCTCTGACTCAGTTCTGACTGTACAACAGAGTCTGCTACATCATGAATGAGTAGTTCTCTCTGACTGTCCTTTGGACCATGTCTGAGAGACCTCCCCACCTGCCATTCAGGGGCTGTACAGCCATCAATTTCCACTTGCTCCCCTCCAGCCAGCACATACACATGCATGCACACACCTGCCAGCCTGCAGCGCCTGTGCCAGGATGTCTGTCGTCCCTCATGCCCTCAGTCAGATTGCCCTTGCCTTCACCACTCTGCACCCACAGTGTCAGTCTTGGCTGACAGTGGGTCTGTATCAGCCAGCTAACATTTCCTGGCCTCTGTTTGCTCAGCATGGTCCAAGCTGTCAGCTGTACACTGCACTGATACTCACCTCTTAGCATCGGTGGAGCTTACAAATGCAGTCATTAAGATTACAAATTTCACTGGGTTGTGAATATGCGTCTGAGCCAGAAATTCTGCTTGGTTACACACACTTAGAGTCAAGATAGGGACAAGTTAAGGATAAGGTTTTGAGAGTGGGCTCGATCGTTTCTGTTTCTGATGATGCTTGAACTTGTTGATAGATTACACAAAGCTCATCAAATTTAAGAAAGCGAG
>VUQH01043676.1:0-12635 GCA_015106775.1 Etroplus canarensis | reverse complement strand
AATTTAAGAAAGCGAGAGTAATCTGCTGCTTTTTAACAAAATGCAAAAATACTCAAAAACAAAAACACCAGTTGAAGTTTCCAAGTCATAAAGCAGACAGAGCATGTAACAGGGATTTAATTTTAGTTCTTTAAGTTGACAGCTATGGTATATTTAGCTGGGGGATGCAATTAAAGCATAATGCATCGTGATCATGTATAATACAATAAATCAAAGCCTACCTTGTAGATATAAACAGCAGGATTAATGTTAACCATAGACTGTAAATAAAAGATGAACTGTGATATCACCCACTGGTCTGTAGAGTTCTCTTTTAAACCAACAACCCTAGCCTTTAACCTAGACACAAGCTTGGCTTTTTAGATGTCGAATTGACCATATTTGTAGGAGAGAGTGGAATGCTAAACTCCACAGCAGTGTATGCGTAGCAGCACTGCACAGACACAGACACCTGTTTCTACAGTAAAGTAAAGTAAAGTATTTGTGTTTATGTGATTATTAGAAAGACCTTCACCAAAATTAGGGCACAGACTTCTTGGGTAGGCTGTTAGTACAACTGATCACAAAGCAATCCATATTATTTGACAAATAATTCCAATTAAAGTTCAGTAATTCAGATTAGGTGAAGTGACATCTAGGCAGCTTAGAGTCAAGTCAGACTCAACAGCTACAACTCCAGTATTGCATAACTTGAATATATCCTAAACCAATAGTGTCTCTGTATTGCAGTGGTCTACACAAGTAAAGGTCCCTGGTTTGCGTCGAGGTGGGGACACAAGTCTCTCCCACCTCGGGACCTAGTTTTCTCATGTTCTCTTTTTTGACTTATGACTAATATATTTTGGTTTAATGAAAAGTGTTGCTGTGTAGACCTCACCTCTAGAGAAACAAGCTGGGTATAACAATACATCTGTGGATGGTGGCTTGCTTTTGGAGTCAAGCCTCAAGTGTCCACTAAAGGAATTGCAGTTTTTTTGAGTTTTTGTTTTCAATTCCATTTAGTTCCAGTTAGTTTCCAGAGTGGGTTTATTCATTTCACTTTAGTTTTTATTGTTTGAAAATGTTTAGTTTTAGTTTAGTTTTTATTTTATGTCAGTGTTAGTTTTAGTTTTCTTTATTATTATAGTATGGATGGTATTTGTCAGGGGAAGATTTAAGATGTTTAGATCAGAAATTACAATAAAAACACAAAGTTTTGTGAAGGCACATGAGTCACAATCATGTGGATATCCTGAGTCTCAATAAACATGCATCAAAGCCTCATCAGATAGACTGACTGACTGACCAAATTTAATCCAGCTGACTAAGACAAAAACTAAGGACATTTCCTATATATTTTTTTATTTTATTTTAGTCAGTTTTGAGCACACAATGTCCTTTTAGTTAGTTTTGATTTTTACCAGAAGTCTGGTTTTTATTTTTATTCAACTAACTAAAATACTTTTTCTCATTTAGTTTTAGTTTTTAGTTTAGTTTTAGTTAACTATATTAACCTTGGTGTGGGGACTGACTTGTTTTTGCAACCAGCCTGTAGTGGTTATTAAAGTAACTGCAGAATTGATAGTTTGTAGTTAGGGTTGTGGGCTAGGATTGTGAATTTCCTCGATTAGGAAGAATAAAGTGTCTTTCTATCTATCTATCTATCTATCTATCTATCTATCCACTCTCCTTGTACATCTATGGTATAAATATTTTTAAATTTAAAGAATAGAAAATAATTTTTGCAGTTATTTTATTCATTAATTTGTGTAAATATGTTTACTAGTGCCTTTGAGAATATAACTTTTGCTGCTTTTTTAATTTAATTGTGTATATATTACATATTTTCCTTTTTTTAAATAATTGATTGAATATCTGCTGCTGTAAATAATGTAAATTCCCCCGTTGTGGGACTAATACCGGCTTTTCTTATCTTATCTTATAAAATTATACAATTTATTGAAAAATTAAGCTTTTAAAAATTTGAATTTGTTAAAACAAGCTTTGTACTTACATCTCTTAGAGGCGCATTCCACTGATTTAGTATTGCGCTTAATTTATTGGACTCCGAGTCCATGATGACATCATCAACATAGAAAATTAGATGCTGATTGTATGTTTTGCCAGACTGATTGTGCCCTTTGAACGAAATTTGCATCTATCATAGAAATAACCCATCATATTGTGAAAGCCATGCAAAAAAGCACCTATGAAAAGAAATTGTGTTAAAAATAGAAAGTCTATCTGAGGTGGTTGCCATAACTACTGTATACAACTGAAGTATACAGAACATGCTGTTACTGTACAAGTGCCATTTTTCCCATTTGGTGCTTGTTCGTTGATACTGAAAACTTGTATAGCCATAATATTGATTCCATTAAGTTAATCAGTGTATTCAATGTCTAAAAATTGTCTATATCTTACTCACTGTTCTCATTACCATTGGCTCATTACTTCCTCTAATACCATGTACCTTCCAGCTGCTCTTTGTCAGTGGTAATTAGGTGATGATCTGTACCAAAAGATATTAAGATGAATTCTAAGGGCAATGGGTGGTATTAAAGAGGGAGATAAGTCCTTCTTCAAATGCCCTGATTAAGCTGTAAAATTGCCACAGGGCACTTAAGGAAGATGGAGCTCAGAATCTATTTTCAAATGCCAAAAACAGTTCAGAAGCGCTTGCCATTTTGTGCATAGAGAATATTACTGCTGCAGTCTATTGCTTTATGGAGGTATATTGAAATCTCTCACTTTCCACCTACTCCCCTCGCGTCATTGAATATTTATCCAATCTCTCTGCCACCATACAGTTATAGTTAGATGAGATATTTATGGTCTGCAAAACAAAATGGATCTATTTATTCATTCTGAAACTCTGCTTTCACTGACTGCCGATGCAGGCATGTAACCACATTTCTTACTTGGTGAACCTCACAGGGACAATACTTGAACAGCGGCTTGAAAAATGAGGAATGTGCCACTTCAGTCACTTTTGACTCTCTCCCACTTTTTTTTACATTAGCATATTTGTAGCTGTTATAATCGACAGAGATGGAGTATGCATTAAGAGACAGTATATCACCTTGACAGCCTGTGACAATGTCTATGAAGGGTGCTAACATTTTTTCATTACTGACCTTGCTTTGACCTCCAAGAATTGAGCTACTTTCTCTAGATGAGGGCAGACCCCCAGACAGTCCTCTATCTCCATGTGTATTAATAGCACCAACTGGCCATCACAGGGAGCATTTCATTTAACTTCAAGAATAACATTCACTACAAAATTTCTTTGAAACATTTGCAGTCAGGTAAAAAAGAAAATTTTCACAGGACTCTGCACATTCCTGTGAAGAACAAAACACACCCATGCTGCTTCAATAGGAAATAAGTAGCAGCCAGGTGCTACTAATCAAACGCACTTGATTAACTGATCATAAGCCATTGTAACCACTTACAAAAAAAAAAACAGAAGTTTTGGCAGTTTGCAGGTCTGGAGCATTCAGGTGTGTGTTAATACTATCCTACAACCTTCCCAGGTTGGACGTACCAGCAAATTCACCCCAAGACTGTGTAATGCCCAGAGAAATTGTCAAAAACCAAGGCCTGCGTCTCAGACTCGATAGGCCTCAGTCAGCATGTTAAAGTTGAGGACAGTAAAGAAAGCAGTTTCATCTGCTCTTTTTTCTTTTTCCCAAAGGGGTCACCACAGCAGATGAATCTGCATATGTGATTTGACACAGAACCCTTCTCACTCAGACTTCATATTTATCTGGACTTGGGGCCAGCACAGCACACTGGCTTGTGAACCCCAATGCCAGGCTTGTGTTTTCTCCCACCTGCAAACCAGCAACCAATACACTATGGAAACACGCTTTGAGGGTATCATATATTTAGTGACTACCGTGAAAAATTTAAACATAATTCAATTCATAAAATAAATAACTGTGAGCTAAGCCAGACTAAACAGGGCACAGTGTACCAGTAAGGGAGGTTATTCTTCTAGGGAGAGGCAACAGTTACTGGTGTAAGACAGAACAACTATGTCTTCTGGAGAAGAGGAAAGCAGGAGAAAGCCTCCCCTCTCTAAAAAACATACCTCTGAACAAACCATAAGATCTCTGGACCTATGGCTGGGCAATGTGACCAAAATTTCATTTCTTCATATAAGCCATCTCATATCCAGAATGATCTCATCTCGTATCCAAATTATTGATCTTTTATTAATGTACCACAGCACCCCCTTTTGGATGAATGAATGTCATGACTCCACCCATCACCAACAGGGGCTTCAGCCCCGAATCTCTCCCTGTAATGAGGAGTTAGAAGTAAGTGGTGGAAAGTGTATTAGCAGTGTAGGGCAGATGGTACTTGCTGGTAACAGTGTGGTTTAGCAGTACTTTAATGCGGAAAATAAATGGGTCTCTGTCAGCTGTGTCCAGACTATACTGACATATAACCATGCAACCAAAGAGATGTGCAATCACATTCTGCATGGGCGCGCAAGAAAAGAAGGCTGCTGCTGGTAGTGCTGCTAACGTTAGCCGGTGGTGTTTTTGATTGGATGCATGAATGTACCTTAGGCTGCTCCCTTGTATTTTGGTCAAGAAATCGCCAAAGCAGATTAATCCGCATTGGCAGAGGTTTTACACAGGATGCCGTTCCTGATGCAACCCTCCGTGGTGAGAGGGGCTTATGTCCACACCTTGAATCAAACCAGGGACAAAGAATGTGAATAATGGTTTCAAATACTTACATACTTAGTACTCTTCATCCCCAGTGGGACATAAGGCCGCGACAAACCACTTCCACCCCTGACGATCCCGCGCCCTGTGCTGTGCCTTTCCCTCCCGGTGTGACATGCTCCTCAGCCAGCTCAGACAGTATAGTAATTCACCAGGTTGTCTTTGGCCTACCAGGCTTTCTCTTGTCGGGGGGTGCCCACCTCAATGCTACCTCAATGCGATCTTGGTCCATTCTGAGGATGTGCCCTAACCACTGCATATATCTGCACTTGGTGTCATTGGTTAGGCAGCAGGTCCTAGTTGTCTTGTGCAGGTCTTTATCAGATATGGCATTAGGCCAGAAGATTCCACAGATTTGTTAGAGGCATTTGTTGTTGAAGGCGTCCAAACATGTCATGTTGCTTTGTGTGAGCTTCCAGTACTCTGAAACTTAGAGGAGTATTGATCTTATATTACTATTGTACAAGCAGATCTTGGTGCGAAGGAGTTGTTTGGATTTCCAGATGTGCAGCTGAAGCATTCTGTGCTTTACCTAGAAGTGCAGTGATATCCTTGAAGGGTGCATTACTGGAGCACACAATGCTTCCAAGGTAGGTAAAATCATCAACACTCTCAATTGGCTCGCTGTCTACTGTAATTGGCTCAGTTGATGAAGCATTGACATACATGGTCTTAGTCTTTGTGGTGTTAATAGCCATGCCTGTCTGTTTGGCAAAACAGTGCAATCTATTGGTCTTTTCCTGCAGATGACAGTGGGTGGTGGACAGGACAGCTTGGTCATTGACGAAGTCAAGGTCTTCGAGTTGGGAAAGAAGGGTCCACTGTATTCCTCTAGGCTTATCTGCTACTGTTTTATGCATGATTCAATCAGTGGTGAGGGGAAAGAGCATAGGTGAGATTATGCATCCTTGTCGGACTCCAGACTTCACTGAGAACCACCCGGACAGATTTCCATCAACAAATAGCAGATTTCAAATAGCCAATGTTTAACCGACTAGTCAGTTAGTGGCCAGGAACATCCCTTGTTGATGTATGTAATGCACCGTGGCATATTTGGCAAAAATCAGACAGTGCATCAGCACAAACACCTTATTCCAACTGTCAAGAATGTTGGTGAAGGGGTGACGATTTGACCTTGTTTTGCAGACAAAGGTCCTAGGCACATTGCAGTCATTGAGTCAGTATGCCAAAATATTCTAGAGTCATATATAAGGCCATCTCTCTGACACCTACAGCTTGGCCAAAAATGGGTCAGGCAGCAGGACAATGATCCCTAGCGCACAAGAAAATCTACAACAGAATAGATGAAAAAAAAAAGAATTAAAGTTATGTAGGAATTTTGACTCACTCTTCTATATAGCGTTGCTTCAGTTCAGTTCAGGTTTCTGGGTATTTTTTATGGATAGCTGTCTTAACCCATAAGAACCCAGACCCATTTTTCCTTACAGGAAAATTATGGGGGATATACAACAGACCAAGGGGCCCACACAGCTGTAAAAAATATAAAGTGTTTGTTACATGCATGTCACCATGGGTTCTTATGGGTTAAGATCCTGCTACAGCATTTCAGTCAGATTGAGGTCTGAATTTTGACAATCTCAACACAATGTGCAAGACTGATAACGTCGTACAGAAACTGATTACCTCAAGTTTATTGTTGCTAAAAGCTGTTCTACAACCTATTGATTCTTGGGTTGTACTTGGTTTTACATGTGACTTCAGAGAGTGCTGTGCAAACTTTTTTCCTACAATGTAAACAGGTTTATAATCTTGACTGTCTGACCTGTTGTGTAGTGCACCGCACTGTACATCTTTTTTCTTCCATTTTTTTCTGTTAAAGGTTTTGAGGGAGCTTTTCTTGAAGGATGAATGATACAGGTTCCTCATGTGCTGTTCAGAACAAATTCAGTAACTTTTTGCCTAATGTAATAAACTTATTATTTTCTTCTCTGTCTATAATGAAATAATTGCATCACCTATGTTATGCATATAAGGAAACTGAGAAGTATTTTCTTAGGTCTATTATTCTTTAAGCCCACAGATCTCAAATCCCATTGATGATTGATTTCGTAACAGCTTTATAGCAGCACCCTTTTGTCCAAATTTGCTGTATGGAAATAACAAATATGAATTGTGCGGTTACATATCACAGAATGTCAGAAGCTCTTTGGAATATATTGTACACATTTTCAAATTTTGTGGGACTCCCTTTAAAGTGCAAGAGAGAGATAAGCATTACTTATCATAGAGAATGGTATTGTTTGAGAATAGCAACTCTGGCAGGAAAGATCAAAGAGAAAAATATTACAAAGAAATATTAGAGGTCTCTGTAGGAAAATTAGGTCATCCTACCAACATAGTAAACGGGTTCCAGAGGGGAAAAGGCAGTTATAAATGTGAACCTTAAAATAAGTGATTGAGTTACATACTATGAAAACAACAAAAAGCAAACAAGCAAAAAGACAAAAGTTACATGATGATTGCACAGTTATATGGTTATGTAACTGTTTTCATTGCATGTAAGGAATCATTTCACTCTGAGTTACCACATAAAACAGTTTTTGTCTCACTTAGACTACATTAATCATTTCTCTCTAGTAAATGATCATTAATGCCAGGCAGTTTAATGTGGCAGAAGAAGGCTTTGCTTGTCTCTCGAAGAATCTCAGCAGCAACAAGAATTCAGATATGCGAACTAGGCTGCTTTTAACAAACAAACACATGAATACTGTATCTCAATTTTTCAAAAGTTTGGCACATAATTAGAAGTTTGGGAGGAGGGAAGGAGCTGCAGCAGGAAATGCTGTTGGCACATCAGATGACTATTATTAGATGTTACTGGTAGCTTAAGCAGCCAGTTATTGAGTCACTGATATTCTTTCAGTACAATGAAGTAGGTTTGGCTTTGTCTGAGAAGTTGGACAGAACAGTATTATTGCATAGTAAATCAAGATGATTAACAGACCATTTTCTATCCAAGCACCACTGCCATCTGTCTTTTTTAAACTAGCCTTATTTTGCCTTAAACTGTAGAAACATATGCAGTCGTCAAGGAGTGGGTGAAACCTCTGCAAATAGTTCATGGATTGCACTATGATTGATCAGAAATCAACCATGGTTGTTCCACATGGCTACCCTGGAAAGTGGAATTAAAAGCCAAACATCATAGAGAAGAACATTCATGCATTTATTTTTTTGTGCCTTGATTATTGCCAGGCACTTTATGACGGCATTAGTAAGACCTCACTTCTTAGACTCTATACAGAATTATTCTGCCCACATCTAAAAAGATATCAATATATTGTGACTGCTTGCAGAATTACACTGGCTGCCTGTAATTTTCTGCATTGATTTTAAAATGTGACTTATAAATTTTAAAGCTTTAAATGACTATGCTCCAAATTATATCAAAGGGATATTAACCACTTATATGCCAAGGCATTCACTTAGATCAGTGACTCTGCTGGAGATTGGTTTTGGCAAATCAATAAATGTGACTGGATCTTTGCCAAAAGAATCCCTAAAACTGTGGAAATCTCTGCCCACTGAGATCAGACCAGCCACTTCTTCAGTCTATTAAATCTCTTTAAAAAACTGTTTTATTGGAAGGATTTAATGAATGTTTTAATGTGACAGTGTTTTATTATCCCTGTCTTATTTTCTCTTGATGTGTTTGTTTCTTTTATGATGATGTTTTAATGATTTCTGTTTTTCTTTTGTTCTTATTTTGAGTGTTTATATTAATTTTTAATTGGATGCTTATATTTCTTTTTATTTGTTTTTTTTCAGCACTTTGTTAATAAAAGCACTATATAAGGGAAGCTTATTCTTAAAGTTATCATAAAGGGAGACATGACACTGTTCAAATATGGACAAAGAGAGGTCCCTTTCCAAAAGCCTCTCGTAGAAAATATTCATAACATTGTCCTTGGTTGTTCACATAAAAAGTGAGAGAAATACTTTTGTCAAGAATGGAAAAAATAGAGAAATTTTAAAGCCCTAGCTTCCCTCTGACTTCCACACAGTAGGCTAATCATGCCTTGAAAGGGATGTGAATGTCAGACTGTCTAGTTTGGGAAAGTTGCAGAAATGGTCAGACACAGATGCATTATAATTGTGTTTGCCATTCATTCACACCACTCCTCTTTGTGGAAGTCACTCTACAGAGCCACTTTGACAAGTGCATGACTCCCACATGAATTATGGATGATCCCACAGGGCAAGCACTGGGCCCAGAAGCTGTTAGGGCCTATGGACCTCTATGTGTGACATCCCTCACTCCATACAAATTCACTTCCAGTCAAAACTGACATTCGTTTGTCCTTTCTAACCCAAAGTTACTGTTGAAGTCTTCATGGTATGGTGTGTGTAACTTTGTGAGCATCTTGCTTTGATCACTTTTTGACAAAGAAACCAGAACATCAACTTAATAATGTGTTATAGTAAGGTTGGAGAGATGTGTTGTTTCAACGGCTGAAAAAAGTTTCACTGGAAGCAATTTTGTCTTTGACTGTCTGTACTATTAGGTGTATATGGTTTATTATCCTCACCTTAGTCCCCTTTAGTTTCTTAAAATTAGATTGACAGTCATCCATTCCAACTTCTCTGCTCTGTTAATATTGCACTGCTACAGTATTCTAGTGGTAAATGATCATATCACATTCCCCTGCTACTGCCTTTAGTCAGTGCCTAGATAGTCTGTTTTATTTTCTGAGAATGTAATAAAAGATACAATTGAAGCGGTTAAATGTTTTCAGCGTGCTGATATGACACTGTGGACTGAGGCTTCTGGCCTTTTCCCAAACTACTACGCTTTCACTTTAATGGTTGTGAGGAACTGGCAAATACTCAGAGCAAATGTGACTCGCTTTCAGCTGCCCCCTCATATACGATGCCAAGTTTCTGCAAGCTGCGTTTTTAGATACACACATTTTTTTCACTAACTGGAGTTGACACCTAAACTGGTGGCATTTTCATGCTTTTTGCCTTTACTCTTTTTATCCACAATGACATGAGTGAGTGAGCGTAGCATTTGTTTGTAAGAGGAGGAAATGATAGATTAGGAAAGCAGGACGAGCTAGGGAAGCTTCTGAGCCGTAGCAGTAGGATTAATTCCCTTATTAGTTACTCTCTGCACTGATGCTACACCATGAAAGTCTAATACCATCTTTTTATGGATTTGACTCAATTTAGATTACCTCCCCCTATATTCAGCAAAGCAATCACAATGACTCTTTCTGTTCTTCATCCCTTTTTTATTTCGGTGGCTTCTCGTTGCTTTGTCAGAGATGATGTAGGAGAACCCGTGAATAAATTTGAGATCGACGAAGGAAGATGCTATTAAGACAGAACCATTCTCACCCCAAACACAGAAACCAACATAAAACAATAACACTCAGTGCTCTGAAAGATCATTAAGGCAAAAGAAGAAGTTTCTTTACAAGTAAAGGAGAGCGGGTTTTGTGGTGGCTATAGTGATTTTCAAGGTGATTAAAAAGCCATTAGTGGAATGACTCTCGCAGGTAATTCACAAGGTAGTCATTCACTATCCAGTTAGAAACCAGGAAGGGTTCAGACTGAAAAAAAATGACTGTTATTAGATGAAGATATTATATCAAATTGCCCAAGTGAGAAAGCTCCCCCACAATCTCCTGTCTGAGCTAAATCGCTGTCATTTGGAAAGACAGGCTTTCATTTCTTCTGGCATTTTCTCATCAAATAGGAGGATCCTGAGCAAAGCTCAACTTATTTGCCAGGGAACTTGAAGAAAGACTGAATAAAAAATTACTACATTTAATTAAGTCATGTGCCCTCTTTCAACACCTCAAAAAGTATTTTGTTCACACAAACAAATACAGTATCATTTTTATGAAGACATGCATATAAAAATAAAAGAAAACCCTCAAACACTGAGGAAACTATGACTGAACTCTAAGGAATCCATTATTTTGGTGCCATTCAGGAGTTGCTTATTGAGTTGTACACACAGCATGATTTTCTAATGTATATTTGTACTCTACATTGACCACAAACTCTGCTTCTACTTCAGATTATAATCATGGTGTAAATCTATTTCTATTCATGGCTTATTACTCCCCATCCTTCATTCCAAGCTCCATTATTTTTTGAAGATTGCTTCTTGGCATTCGATGATACAAGTTCAGCAGCAGATTTGTTCACCAAATTCAAGAGAAGGATGGAAGGCTGATCTACAAAAATTAGGTCTGTATTTCTCCTGTCTATATTCCCTTCTCTATTTGAATCAGTATTTTCCACCAGCATTTCCCCTGTGACTTTTCTTAGAAAATATAATTTTTTTGTTTTAGACTGACCTTCTGCATACCATGCGTAGCTTTATTTCCTTCTGAGAAATGAAGCACAATGTGATCGTCACCCATTTGTGTTAAATGCTAAGACAGGTGAAGGTGCAGCCAAAAAGACCAAACTACAGGCCTAATTTAAAACAACATTTTAGATCACTTGCCATCAGGAAGTTTTATTGGGCTCTCTTGGCCTAATTGGATGAATTCACCGAGCGCCTTGGCAAAGTCTATTTTGATACCTCAGCCAAACCTCCAAGGCAGAACATTCCGCTTCTGTATTTTGTTTTACCCAAGAGAATTGGAGGTGGGATCTGTTAAAATTCATAAGATGTGCTTTTGTAAAACATTTCCAGACATCTATATCGGTAGGTTTCAGGGGCTTGGAGGTTCACTCTGCCAAGCTCTAACTTAGCTGCCATCTTTCAAGTTTGCTTATCCTTGTATCGTGGCCAGGTATGCACTCCAGGCACTGATCACATGCGGACCTGGGAAGCGAGATAGGAAATATGCTCTACTGTAGAAACTGGAGATAATGTTCTTTTTTTCTTTTATAGTTTTTTTTTAAACACTGCCAAATTCTCCTCAAACTGTTTTCAGATATGCCGAGTCTCTTAGAAGCCATGTAAGGGCATCTGGAGGGCTCATGAAGGTTTTTTTTTTAAATACACACCTACTGCAAGTAATATAATATAATATAATTTAATATTAGATCAGATATGAAATTCTTTTGTTACAGCAGTTGAATAATAAAAGCATTATAAAGACCTATTGCTTGTAGTATGAATGATTTCCTGTATCTTTCCTTCATGGCAATGAAGCTGAATCAGTCTGTTAAAGAAAGTGCTGTGCTGCCAGTCCAGGAAGTGGTACAAAGAGTAGTCAGGACATATAACCTTGTTCAGTGACTACCTCGTCACCACAGCTTCAAAGGTGTCCAGTTTTTAGCCAATCACAGGGCTAGCCTTCCTAATCATTTTATTCAGACTGTTGGTAGCTCTGACACTAAACCAGCCACAGGGGCCCACAAGCCAGTGTAGTCCTAGTGCTGGTCCCAAGCCCGGGTAAATGGTGAGGGTTGCGTCAGGAAGGGCATCCGGTGGATTTTTGTTGCCAAATCAGATATGCGGATTCATAACAGGACTTCCATACCGGATCGGTCACGGCCCGGGTTAACAACGACCGCCTCCGGTGCCGTTAGCCAACAGGGTGCCGGTGGAAACTATGCTACTGCTGGCCGAAGACCAAGGAGGGGGAGAGGGGGAAAGCGTGTTAGGAGGCAGAGAGAGAGAAGGAAAGGTAGGAGGGTGGAGGTGCGAGTAGGGACTTTAAATGTAGGGACTATGACTGGCAAAGGGAGAGAGCTGGCTGATATGATGGAGAGAAGGAAGGTATATTGTGTGTGCAAGAAACCAGGTGGAGGGGAAGCAAGGCCAGGAACATCGGAGGTGGATTCAAACTGTTCTACTATGGTGTTGATAGGAAGAGAAATGGAGTAGGAGTCATCTTGAAGGAAGAGTATGTGAAGAGTGTTCTGGAGGTGAAGAGAGTGTCAGACAGAATGATGACTTTGAAGCTGGAAACTGAAGGTGTG
>VUQH01043675.1:0-11124 GCA_015106775.1 Etroplus canarensis | reverse complement strand
CAGTACCTAAATCCCTCATCCTTCCAGCCAGGTGTAAACTGTTCATTCCCCCAGATAGGAGTAAATTGAGACAATACGGGCATATCACCTATATGTTTGTGTGCAGCATACCAAATGGAGATATATATATATATAATTAAAGCTTGTGTGGTGATGTAGATGATATTTAACAAAACACTTTAATTATCCTAAACAACAAACAAGATACACAAAACTCTGTGCACACAAAGTCTGTGTATTCATGTTTTAGGACAAACAACCTATGCATTGCACTGTAGTGAACAGAAAAACACAACAGATCAATGCACATACTTGTCTTCTGACATTTTGTGTTCTAGATAATTTTAGAGTTGAGTTAACATTTGAGCGTGGATTTTAGCATTGTCCATGAAAATGATTGCAACCACACAGGAAAGAGAGGTTTGTTAGCTGCTTTAAAAAATAAACAAATAACTAAACAGCATCATCATTTACTGCCTTGTTTCAGTTTTATACATAAAACAATGAAGTAGTAACTGATGTAATACGGAATATAATCAGGACAAAAATGAATAAAGGAATAAATTCTGAAATGGAAATGGTGTGCACAGGTAAACACAGCAAATAACATGAGTAAATGTAAGTGTCCCCTAATACATTTATAAAGGACCTAATCTTGACACCTCCACCTATTGTCTAGTTTCCTGCATGTCACAAGATCCCACTATGAGTCCTGGGCTGGGGAGATGGAAAAAATAAATAAAAACACAGGTCTTTACAGGCTGATTTTCTTTTTCTCTTTCTAATCAATCAGAGGCCGTGATGAACACAGCTCCAAGCCAACAGCCTCATCCTTTATTTAGCTGGTTGATTCCCAAGGAGCTCATAAATATGCATGAGCTTGCGATTAGCATAGGCACCAAGGACAGGCCCTGTACCTTGGCATTATGACGATCAATCAGAAACACTAAGGGGCTCCTCAGAGGGAAGCTGTCTGTCAGCTTGGCTTTGGGCCGAGGTGATGCACGCAGACACACATAAAAAAGATATGTTCAAAGCATACATAACGCATACATCACACATAAGTCTACACACATCTACACGCACCTAGGAAGACAAAAAAAAGCAACAAAAAAACCAACACAAAGCACAACATGTACACAAAGTGTTTCACACAGATATACAAAAACACAGATCCAGGATCATTTTAAATATCTGTTATTAATATTATGTCCTTAACACCTTCGTTCTCTCTTCTGAGTCAGAATCAGAATCCTCTATGATTCCCAGGGGGGAATTGCTTCTTATGCCTTTATTTTATCTTTTTTCTTTTTAATTCCTTTTCAGAACTCACTTTCTAAACTCCCTTGGCTACTCCCTTGTATTTCTCCAAGGGTTTGCCACATTGGATTATTTACCATCAGTCATCTGGCACAGTTTTTACACCGGATGCCCCTCCTGATGCAATCCTTCCATGGTCTGAGGGGCTTTTGGCCTCCCCTGGACCTTTCTCTTGCGAGGCAAATGCATAAACCCCTTGACATTCTGATGAGTTTCACTTTGTCTCAAACACATGTCATTATCTGGGGGTAGTGGGAGGAGTCTTGGGAAAAGTTTCTCTCCCAGTTAATATATTGATAACATGATCCATCATTCATTAAGTAAGAAAATGTTGATTAAACTTATTATATATAAGGTCAATAGTATTAATGTTATTATATTATATTATATTTAGAATAATCCATTTATAAATATGTTATAAATGACATGCTAATGAGTACATAATGTATAATGTGGGATTAATGCTTTACAAATTAACAATGCCTATACTAATATCTTATTAATGCTTTGTAGTGCATTGTTATTATGACGTAGTATTTACTTTTAATTTAAATATACAATCTAGAATAATTCTAGTTATAACTAATCAGAATTTATTTTCTTGTATATTCACTTCTCAAAATGTTAGAGAACTTTAACTTTGTTAATGTGAGTCAAATATTTAAACTTATCTATATGAAAGAGTAGGAAAAGTAGGTTAGCTATTGTATTCTGTGTTACTACTGAAGATATAAAAAGTCACTTTCATTGAAAGCTGTAACCTCAGCAGAAACAGTCAGCTCATTTACCTTTTTGTGTCTGTGTAAATCCTGCCATTGTTCCACTCTCTTTGCTAGCGGGAGAAGCTAACAAGATGCTAAGTCATGCATGACCCAAGGTGCAATCCATCAGCTCCAGTCTAATTCACTTCCACTGGATTTCTATGAGACTGAACACAAAATGAAGACATATGGGAAATCTTTCCTATACTGTGAAACAAAATGGACTAGTTCTGAGGCTGTCACAATGCCTCTGTAAAGGTCCAAACCTAAAAACTAGCTTTTAGTTTTCACTATCAGCTTTATGCTATGATGCTGTTCACTATATTTTGTGTTCTGTGTATGCCTGAAATCAGATGAATAAAGAAAAAGATGAGTAAGTTATGAAACACTTTTTTTGATCGTCATAATATACTGTGTGACTTAAAAATGTAAGGATGGTTTAAACTGAGATTTTTTTTTTCATATTTTTCTACCAACTGGCACAGTCACTTCCTTATAAAATTAAACCATAATACACAAACTATTCTTAAAGTAAATACTGAGGTCGTGTAATCCCCTGCTTCTAACAAACATTGACTTAAGAGGCTGGATAGTAAAGAAGTGTACCAGTGTAGCATTTATTTATTTATTTGTTTGTGTGCTTGTTTGTTTGTTTACACATAGTGAAAAAGTAATTACACTCATAGTCAAGTGAACTGGAAGTATTTATAATGTATCTGAAAACAAACAAACACGTTAATTTTTTAAATGTATTTTTAATGTGTAAAAGATGTGTTTGACTGTACTGTATGTACTGAATGTACTGTAAGTATTGAGCTCCAGGGTTCTCAAAGCTTATGTCCTCAAGCTTTGTAGCTCTGCATCAAATTTTCCAGACATGCCTAAAACAAAAAAGGATACCCATGCGGTGGAAGAGGTCATGACCATGCCAAAGACATCATGTCCCTGTGACCCAAAAGAGATGAGATCCATGACAGTGACATCACACATCATGAAGACCCTGGACAGACCCATGACAGTGATATAACACATCATGAACACCCTGGAGAGACCTGTCCCGGACCAGCTCTAGCCTATAATCAGTACCCAAATTTGGCAGAAGTTTTACGCTATATGCTCTACATAAAGAGTGGGCCTTGTGTGCCCACCTGGAATCAAATCAGGGACCTTTCGCTTGTAAGGTGAATGTGTAAACAACAACAAAATCATAGTAAGGAAAATAGATTCTGGAAGATGGCCACTCACTGACTGAAGGACTGTTCTCTAAAAGTGCACAGATCTATTAAGAATTTATTTCAATTCAATGTCAGTGAAGTTATTCTTCATTGTTGGCAATCAGTTGTACATAACTTGACAGAACATTTAGGGGGAGACAAAGGGATGTAGGGTGTCCAGATCAGCGTGTTCAGGGTCATGCCTCTACTTTTTACCTCCACCAAGAGGGTTTGGTTTGATTTGTGTGTCTGTTTTTTTCTCAGGATTATGCAAACATTAATAAACAGATTGGCATGAATTTTTTTTGCCAAAGATGGAGCTTAGTCCAACTTAGAAGTGAACTTTTGGAGTTGATCTGGATCCACGTCGGGATCCAGTATTTTGAAGAACAATTTAACTCTGTATACCAATTCAGGGGCTGCATCCTTCAAAGGTCAAAGTCTAATGCTACGTTCACACCGAACGCGATTCGCACGGCGAATTCGCCTCCGCCGCCTCTGTTTGGCAGTGCAGCGAATTCGTCCCATTTGTGTGTCCAAAAGTGTGTCCATAAACCACACGTGAATTCACGTCAGATGAATTTGCATGTGGGAGGAGCTACAGCCAACCTTGGATACCTTACCCGCCTCTTCTTACTACTATAAAAGTACAAGTTCATTTATAATAATATTGCTGCTGGCTATGGTCCTGAAGGAGTCTCCAGTGGCGAGATAACTGAAGAAAAAAAAATTTACAAATATTATTATAAATGATCTCCTCCATGTTGGTTTTGGACTCCACCCGCTGATCACATCATCAACACGTCACTACTAAAGCCGAGTTCCTGATTGGGTGACGCAACGCGAATATTCGCCAAAGTTCAGATTTTTCAACTGGAAATCTTTATCCCTTTTTTCACTAAGGCTATATTTTGTTGGCTGGATTCATGGCTCTTCATATGTATGTCTGCATAATTTTCGTCGCTCGGCCGATTCTCGCCACGCCGCCGCTCGCGAAACGCGCCGTGCCGGCCTCTCAAATCGCACCGCAGGACCTCTCGCCATGTGTTTACATTGACTTAACATGGAAACCGGCCGCCACGCAAATCGTGTTCGGTGTGAACGTAGCATAAGGATGTCACAGTATCGCAACAAGGCAGTTCCATTTTCAAGGTTTCTTCAAATACAACCCAAACATCCATAGTTCTTTTCAAGGAAGGATTCGAAGGCGACATTGAGTGGATTCCCACTAATCCCAAGATTCCTTGCACATTGGTGACTGGATTAGGGAGTTTTTTTCCTTAAACATTGTGAAACAGGGCTGTTCAGTCTTGCTGGAGGTATGCTGACTCAGATTGTTATTGTTTTGTAGATGATCCTTTTTGCTTAATCGTAAAGTAACTTTCAGTTCAGGCAGGGATGATTCCCAGCCAAATGCAAAACAAATAGGAAGAGAATCAGCACCTACAATTCTGCAACTATGATTCTCAGCAGTAGTTGTTGTCTTAAAAATGTCAAGTTACCTAGGTTCTTGTTGAAGACTACAGGTAGAAAGGAACAGCGCACTGACGTGCCGATCCATGCTGCATGTGCCACTATGCTGTTATAGTGAAGAGGGAGTTGCGCCTCAAGGAAGAGTTGACAGTTTACTGATCTATTCATATTTCTACCCTCACCTAAGGTCATAAAGTATGGGTAATGTTAAAAAAATAAAATTGTGGATTTGGGCTGATAAAATTACCTTCTTTGGAAGGAACTCTGATTTTAGTTCTTGAGCTTGGTTGCTAAATCTGTTTAGCATGCCTTCTTCCCTCATAAGGTGTTCTGAGCACACACAACACACAAACCACAACTCAGACATAGGACATACTAAAGAGATTATATGCTATATCTGACCTGTGAACAGCCCAGGTAGAGGAGTTGGAGAGAGTAGCAGGGGAGAGGGACATGTGGACAGCTCTGCTTAAGGCTCATTTATGGTACTGCATCAGGAGCATGTTGGCAGCATGGAGGGTGCTATGGACAGGTCGTCTACATCAGTGTTCCCCCCAGCCTTTTTTGTATCGGGGACGGGTTTCATGCATGAAAATTTTTCCACGGACCGGGTAGAGGCACAGGGATTCCAACAACAAAAACCTTTGTCAGTTCATAGTTTGTAATCTGAATCCAACAATTACACTTTATATTAGGCAAGTACACTAATTCTACAATATAATATCAACTCACCATAATGTAGAATCAGTGGGAGCCCTGGGCTTTTTTCCCTGCAATTAGATGGTCCTATCGGGAGGTGATGGAGACAGTGACATGATGCTTTCAGTGCACACAGTAACTGTTTTAGTCCTTCATGTTCACATTTTTTTTTTAATCAAAGGCCTTGTTTTTTAATGCTGGATGTTTTGTTTCAACGTGGCGAAGCAGTTTTGAGGGTTCCGTGGCTTCATTACCCAGTCAGTCACAGTGGGTGTGGCCCATAAGAACCCGTAACTTAATATAAGAATGTTTGGTATTTTCTTTTTAATGCAGCTTTCTTTTTGCTGTCAGTCTGTGACCCAGTCTGCTGTCCCATTGTTTGCTTGTTCCTTCTCGAAAAAGCTCCAGGGAATTTTGTTTCTGGCTCATTTCATTTCAAGGGTTAGCTTGTGTCACTGATGCGCGAAACGGTGTGCCAGGGTCAAGTGCGGTAGTAAGGCGAGGGCAGAAACAGTCGTTTTTTCAAAATAAGATCCGGAAGAATAACGAAAGAAAAATAATATTTTTTCTTTGCAGCCCAGTACCAAATGGTGTAAGGACCAGTACCTGTCCTAAATGTTATCGCCATTTACTGTCACCATGAGGCAGTGTCACAAATAAGTGGTCTGGAGGCTACTCTTGTTTACTGTTGTTTGTCCTTTAGACATTTACGGCAAAAACCAGAGCAATAAACGAAGAGCTGAATGAAACAGAGAGTTTAAAACATTGTAAAGTATCCACTGCAGCCTCACTGTGCTTTTTGTGCTGACTTGTTTAATCTTGGATGTGTTTTCAGGCTTCTCCTTCTAAATGGGAACTTCCCCATTGCTCCCTGCCTGTCCCAGAATACTTTTCACCCAATCAGCATTTGACCCACAAGTTCTGTCATCTGCATTCAGCTACGCATAATTGGCTTTTTGGAGAACTGCACACCTGCACTGTTGCATTTGTTGCATTCCACTCTGTGTTGGCTCTGCATAGGCAAATACCAACGCAGATGTACATGTGCACTGTACCATAAATCCTGCTGCTACCAGTGTGGCTCAACTGGGGGGAGGATGGATGGCTGGATAGATAGATGGGGTAATTTTTACTGTCATTATGAATAGTGATGATAAATTAAGTCCAGGTTGTCCATTTTATATCAGCTGTCATTTTTGTATAACTATAAAACTATACAGTGAGAGTTTTATCATAGATAATACTCTATATGCATCTTTTTTATGCTAATAATACAGTTAAGGTCTAAGTTTTCATTTAATAATACATTAAAACAGGGTGTAGGGTTGCAGTTAAGCTGAAAATGATTAAGAATACATGTTCTTGTAAGCCTTTGGCTAATTGTTTTGTCAAATGAGCAAAAGTAAAGAGCATTTATATTTAAATTATCTGGCATGAAAATAACAAAATGTAGTGACATTAGAAGTAAATATAGGCAAATAAAAATTGTCTATGAAGAGGATAGAAAATTAAATCAAAATTAGATTACTGTTATTTCCAAGTGCAAGCCAGCTGGTGAGTCCCACACCAATGTGAACTTTGAAGGACACAGCACGTAATTGGATGTAATGAAGTTGAAGTGGAGGCAAGATTTCTGCTGACTAGACCCTAAAAATTACCAAAGGCAGTTAAAAAGTGATGTGAGGTGAGGGCAACTACAGAGAGGAGCGCAACAGAGGAGGAGAGAGGGTAAAGGAATAAAACAACTAGAATAAAAGACAGTGAAAGCTCCACAGTAGTGATTGCAGTACAGAAGACACAGGATCTAAAGCAAAGCCATTTCAGTAGTAAATTGAAACTGCTGTGACGATCTGTCAGGCTGTTATATTTACAGAGTGACACTATACAACCTCTGCTGTAAAAGCAAAGCATTGGACTTATTTTTGAATGAACACATTGTAAAATTATTGTACCGTAAAACGAATTACTTCTTGGATAAATAAATAATTGAATAAATAAATTAATTAATTTTTTAAAAATGTAAAAAAAAGGGGACTACTGAGTCATGTTTACCAGAAGCCCACATTATTGATTGTGCAAAGAAACTAATTAACACTTGAACGTAAACAAAATGATTTCTAGCATTTACTCAAAAGACATTTGATGTTATTTCTGTTTGTAGGCAACGTAATGTATTTATAATGGCCATATGTTCATAATAGTAGCTAAATAATTAAAACACATGAAGAGCTTCCCTTTGTGCATTTTGATGTAAAGAAGTCTAAAAAAGGATTGGTTCATTCATTTGAAAAGTGAGACTGACTGTTACAAGTACTTTGTGAGTCATTTTATTTGCCTTCTACTTTGCCTTTTTTGCTGCCACAAGCCTTCCAACAATACCATGAGCTTGTTAACAGAATAACAGTAATTAAGCAGACACGACATCCGATGCTTTGACTCTAATGACACTGGATCTGTGGAAAATAAATTAAAAAAAATAAATGGTGGATGGTCTCGTCAAGGGTAGCCCTTATTTTGTACTCATCACAGCAATGAAAAAAACAGAAATATTTCTCAGAATGATGACTGATGAGTGTGTGAGTGTGTATGTGTGTGTGTGTGGTCCGTGGAAAGTGTTTTGCAAAAGTCCTCCTAAATGACAAGTTTTCTTAAATTTTTTGCTTCCTCTGTGGCTGTAAGACCACACATGTACTAAATAGCTGTGTATAATTCTGCTACAACAAAAACATGATAAATCTAGTGAAATTATTTGTAAATTAATAGTGTGCCTTATCAAAGACTTTTCTCAACCAAAATGATATTAATTACTCAAATGAAAATGTTGCAAAATGATATCCTCGTGTACTTCATACTTCAATAAAGGGGCCACTAGAAAAAGTTTGACCTCAGAAAACCACCAGATAGGCTGCTATGCTGTTTTTAGAACCTATTTGCTTTTAAAGTTAAATGACTTTAGGTGTCATGTGAATAAATACATGTAAAATAGACAAGACAGAACTCAGAACATTGGAAATCTAGAAAATGGAGCTGTCTTTCTAGTGTTTAACATCATATAAAGTTTTTTTTTAATGTTTTTAAGACATTTGTACTGTTATAAAAATATTGTAGTTATATTCATACTGTGCTTCCAATGTAATGTTTGCCATCACTTAAAGTAAAGCTGAAAAAAAAATTGGTTGAATGCCATTTCCCCTGTTATTTTCTCTCCAGGAAACCATGAAACATTATGTTAGGACCAAAGTATTGTATGTTCAAAAGTTTGAGCTATAGAAAACATTTTTTTTTCCCCAGTTTGTACATTACTGTGAAGTGCCCTGTAATTACACTCTTCCATAAAACTCTATTAATTTGGTGTCACTGTTGATGCCTGATTAGTTTGTCACATACTAGACCTAACCTAGACAATCACAAAAAGATACAACCATTTATATTTACATTTTTATAAGCCAGTCATTTCAAAAGCAGAGGATAACTGTAGCCACCCAGCTGTGCTAGTTTAATGGATGTAATAAGAGTCAGCAGGTAAGTCGGCAAATAAACAATTAAATGTAATCATTTTCTAATCTCAGTCTAATGGTTATTGCACTCCTCCACGCCTACTTTGAGACAGTCCAAAGGGTCACTCCTCTCTGAAGTAATTTTTCTAAGGACTCCTTCTTCATTTTCTTGTCTGTCAGACTGCGTTACTTTAATGCTGTCTGCAGATAATGCACATACACACACCACCTGATACTATCACATGCAATATATATAAATACACAAGGGCATTCAATATACAAGGATATATATTTTTTTTACTAATTCTAACCCACGTTAAAGGCCCATCGGTTTAATGATCTATAGTTGAAAGAACACATTTTTTGTAACATAAAACAAACAAAAATGTATTACCAGATAAGTACACAAATAAAGAAAAGACAAACAAATAAATATAAAAAGGAAGAGACTGACAAAGGTCAGGGAGAACAAAACTGTATTTTAAGATCTTGCTCCTGTAGAAAAAACAGGTATAGGCAATTTTCACACATGTACTGCGGCTCTGGTGATTACACACACATCTGGTGGTGCTGTATATGAAAATACAAGTATCCACATCAGTTTGATCTGACAGTCTTTACCTCACTATCTACCTTATATAATTTGTCTATGACAGTATGGACAGCCCAGATCCCATTTTTTTCTTTTTTAAATCGAATTCAGGCCACTTCTGTATATGGTTCTAAATACATAACCAATGTTTTTCATAGCGACCTCAGTCTGAATGGTCATGTCGCCTTTCATCCGACTTTTCCATCACTGAAGTGACACAGACGTCATAATTCTGCATCTGAGGCAAGACCTAGCAAGATCAAATGTAAACAATGCACATGGAGCTAGTCACTGGAAAGAAAGTGAAGTTTTAATCACATCCTGATATGTGTAGCATCCATATTTACTTTGATAAAGACAGAGTGCTGTGTGTGATGTCACGCTTCACTTCAGGGGCGGAGACTGTTCACCCTGGAGTCTGATGGCGCTCGCATTTTAGCTATAATGTGAATGACCTATCAAAACAATTGGATCTCGGCAAAAAATTGGAATTGCCTACAGCGGGAACGTAGTGATAGAGTTCTCCTATTTTGTGCCACGTGCAATTTCTTACCAGTTTCTGTAATCATTATTCTGAGTTCATGAGCAAACATGGCTATTCTATGCCCAAAAAATATTTCCTATCAAAAACATTGCAGATAGATAGATAGATAGATAGATAGATAGATAGATAGATAGATAGATAGATAGATAGATAGATAGATAGATAGATTTTTTTTTTTTTTTTGCATGACCTTTGGTTTTTGTGGGAAGTCACATTGTATAGATTTGGGATGACTTCCTCTGCTGTGAGTCTATATGACTGCTTTTACTGACTGTCAAAAGACAGTAAAAGTTCTAAACACAGTGATAAAGAGAGGTGGACATATTTAAATCTGGTCATATAAAGTTTTGATAATACTGTGATACTTTTAATTAATTTTGAATCAGAATCATATCAGAATCAGAATGCTTTATTAATCCGTGAGGGGAAATTGCTTACATTTCCCCTGGTTAATTAAACCCACCTAAGCTGACATGGCAACTCTTGTCATAATCTTGTTTATTATTAAATGAAAAAAAAAGCTCTCTACATTTTGATTTATTATTAAATGTCAGATCAGACCAGTTAAACTACATGCTAAACTTTGGGTATTCATCATACAAAACAGTTCATTTCAAGAGACCATACTACATCATTACAGAGCCCTTTTACAACCCGAATTCCAGAAAAGTTGGGACATTCTTTAAATTTGAACAAAATGAAACTAAAAGACTTTCAAATCGCATGAGCCAATATTTTAATCACAACAAAACATAAATAACATAACAAATGTTTAAACTGAGAAATATTACAATTTTATGCACAAAATGAGCTCATTCCAAATTTGATGCTTGCTATAGGTCTCAAAATAGTTGGGACAGGGGCATGTTTACCATGGTGCAGCATCTCCTCTTCTTTTCAAAACAGTTTAAAGATGTATGGGCATTGAGATTATGAGTTTCTGGAGTTTTGGGGTTGGAATTCAGTCCCATTCTTGCCTGATATAGGTTTCCAGCTGCTGAAGAGTTCGTGGTCATCTTTGACG
>VUQH01043670.1:0-11909 GCA_015106775.1 Etroplus canarensis | reverse complement strand
CTACATTTAAAGTTCCTACTCTCACCTCCACCCTCCTACCTTTCCTTCTCTCTCTGCCTCCTAACACGCTTTCCCCCTCTCCCCCTCCTTGGTCTTCGGCCAACAGTAGCATATTTTCCACCGGCACCCTGTTGGCTAACGGCACCGGAGGCGGTCGTTGTTAACCCGGGCCGCGACCGATCCAGTATGGAAGTCATGTTATGAATCCGCATATTTGATTTGGCAAAGTTTTTATGCCGGATGCCCTTCCTGATGCAACCCTCACCATTTACCCGGGCTTGGGACCGGCACTAGGACTGCACTGGCTTGTGGGCCCCTGTGGCTGGTTTTTTATTTTATAAAGATATATTCATACATATATAGCAGAGACAGAGGGATAAAGCTGATGAGCCTTACCATGAAGAAATGGGAAATAGTTGTTAAAGCTATGTTAAGAAGAGCAGTGAGCAGCAGTATGGCTTCATGCTGAGAAAGATCACAGTGGATGCAATGTTTGCTTTGAGAGTGCTGATGGAGAAATATAGAGAAGGAGTTGCCATGTGTCTTTGTGGATCTTGAGAACGCAAAAGAGGAACTGCTGTATTGTATGAGGAAGTCAACCCCTGAAATATTTATTAAATAATTACCCATACCCCTACTTGAGAACCAGTGCACTATACCTGCTCCTGCTGGGGTCACCAAACGTAGTAGTAGTAGTAGAAGAAGATTAACAGTAGATATGCATACATGTTTTTTTTTACCCTGGAGGAGCTGGAATACCTGTGCAACCTGAATGGGCTGCAGGTACCATCTCATGCTGCCAGCACTGACAAGGACACAAGCAAAAAGCAAAACTGGGGGGAAAAAAAAAGTCAGGAGGGATAAGAAGAGAGGAATGATCTGTGGCCACAACCTGCAAAACACTCACTTTTAGGGGGTTGTCTTGTCACTTTCATTTAGGCTTTCTAACAGGACAGAGCAATACCCCTGAAGTTTAACTGTGTTGCACTGTGATGATCAAGTGTTCCCTTCATTTTTTTTTCTACTTTTTGAATTTTAAACCTGTAGCTGTGGCACTGAGTTTGAAAGAAGTTAAAAAGTTTCCTTGCTGATTCATCAGTCTCATATCTCTATTTAGGAAAGCTGAACCATGTAGTGGAACAAAGGTTTAAACTGCTTGAACTCCAAGCTACATGAATTTCTCTGAAATACTATCACATCAGTACCTATTCATGTAAAGTATTTGAAGAATTTTCATTTCACAGAACTGTGGGCCCAGAGCTAACACCACATAACAGCTCAGTCTTGGACTTTCAGGCTTCAGTAAGTTTTTGCTCAAGCTAATCACCATTTCTTCACCTATTAGCTGGAAGTCACATTCATGTTTTCTCCTTCCTGGGTGAAATTCAGAAATTCCGAAGTGGTCTGAGTTAACAGGAATAATATGACCTTCCATTTTTCTCAGTAATAACACTTAAGGAAATCATGGGCTTCATTACAAAAGCCACATCAGGGCCAGCTTTGATACTGAAACAAAATGCTGAGGTGTGCATTAAGTAGAATGGATTCACCAACTCTTAACTTGGAAAAATATGGTATAAAAGAAATCAGCTTTAGACAGGACCAAAATCAATCTTTATTCGATACCAGAAGACTTGACACAATACAGCCAACTCTTTTCTAAAAGGACAGTCAAAGCTTTCAATTATCAAGAAGGAGAACCGGAAAAAAAACAAGAGGAAAACATTTTAATCTGTGCAAAGAGAAAAGAAATTTAACAGTGCAAGAAATGTGAAGTCAATTCCTGTAAAGAAAGGTGTCGATAACTCACCCTCCCATATATCACATTAAAATTATAAAAAGGAGGATATATACACATTTGAGGAAGTCAAAATTCAGCTCATTTTTACATTCTTATATGTTCTGAGATCATCACAGTTCATGCTAATGACTTCAGTGACCTCTGCTTTCCTTACGGAAACAAATAAGAAAAAACACACTTGATTTCTTCAAAGGCTCCAAACTTATATTTATGACACGTGTGGCAACTTATTGTCTTTTTCAGTCTTTAAATATCAAAGGCGTGGGAGACTAATCTCAGGCCACCGAATGGGTTTTCCTCAGTTCAAAGTAAGATTTAAAGACTTTAAATTGTTCAATTTGTCGGCGTACGATCCATTGTTGATTTTAAAAGGAGTCCGATGACCACAATCACCAAAGTGTTCTTGAGTGAGAGGCTCTGTATGCTAGTGTTAAAGGACTTCTGTGTATGTGTGGGCTGAGTATGCCCAAAGACAAGAGCGCTTCCCTGAAGGCCAAAGAGTGTAGATCCTGCCAGCAGAGCTAAAATCAAAGTGTGCAGATCTTCTGATGTCCGGAACACAGAACTACATGTAGGTAGTCCCGACAGTGACAGGACAGACAGAGTCTAGATTTATGGTGATAGTGTTCCACCTTGGACTACCAGACATATGTGTACTGCTACATTATGACCGCTTAAAGGTTTAGACAATCACAGGAATGTTTTTCAAGTTTAGTTGGGTGCATTTGACTTGGACACCACATGTCTGGTAGTCCAAGGGGAATCCAACTACAAGTGATACTTCAAAGTGGAGTGAATTAGTGATGGAGCAGCAAAACCATTCTGAAAGACAAAAAGCTCAATTTGTGAGAGAAAAAAAAATGAGCTACTTGAATTCTCCTTAATGAGGGCTCATTCTCATCCCTTCTGACCAGCTTCGTGGTACAAAATACACACTTGTAAATAAATCTGCACATCATCTCGCAATCACTAGAGAGCTGTCTGTTGGAGGCTGATTTGAAAAACTAACTGTGCTTACTCAGGCACTACTTTATCAGAACTGTATCACTGACAGCCTGGGGCCACAACTGTTTACTGACTGATTGGTTTATTTAATAAACCCAAACAGTGAAATATGTTCAACACAAATCCTCGAGATGAGAGAGATGACTGCGGTTTTGTAGAATTCAATTTATAACAATAAAACAGAAAAACTGGAAACTGTTAAATGTTTTGCATGTTGTGCTAAACGTGTAATTGAATGATCATATTGTGGCAGATTCAATTTCTGTGACACTGTTCATGAGGCTGTTAGAGACACACATGCCCTGCTGCCTTTTAGACGTACCGTGAGGCCACGTGGAAAACAAACGGGGCTTTTTACATTGTTACTGTTCAGCAGAAGGACTTCAGCAATCCTAAGAACATTTGCAGTAAATGGTTTATTTGCTCTACTGCCAAGAGTCAAAAGAAGAGGGACTCTTCACCTCTTATATACATGCCTTTAAGTATATAAAGCGACAGCTGACCTGACTGTGCCGAAAGGTCAGAAAAGCCGCTTTGTTATAGCTTGTTTGTGTAATCTGTACTGGAACGAGGCCCAAAGATGAGCCTTTCTGCTTCTTTAGCCAGCATCTGGACTGATCTAAGCTGAGCTAACCATCTCCTGGATGTAGCTTCGTATGTACAAACAAATGAGAGAATAGCATTAATCTTTAAGCAACCTAACTTGACTCTTTCACTGATGACCATACCCTTGTGATGTAAAGTGAATGTTAACATCAGCTGAAGTGCAGTGTTTGTAGTCAAGGAAATCTCCCAGGCACTGATAAGTTTCGACAGCTGGAGAACACAAAGGCTCATCTTATGACAAACCGGGCGGGAGAAACTTCCGGCTGAGAAACCCAAAGTTTGTCTTTACTCCAGACTTACTGCCGTCCGGAGTGCTTCATGTGGAATTCCAGACGGACGTCATCTTCCCCATCTCATCCATCTCATTCCAGAATTTGAAAAGCTTGGCCATGTTCTGAGACATGGGCAAGGACGTATGATACGAAAAGGTTTTGAGTAACGTGCCAGCCGCGACGCGACACTTCATATTTTCGGATATATGAGAAAACTGCTGAATAAGAACTCTTGATGTAAGGCATAATCCAGGAGCCACACCAGGTCCATAAATAGTGTGTGGTGAGCAAGAACGATTGCTCACCAGACCACACCGTGCTACATGTGCACTACGACTGTTAACATGGTCCTTTTTTTGGCAGGAACAGAACAAACGGAGAGCTTCCCCAAATGACGTTCAAAGCCTCAAAGAGGTTAGGAGTTCAGACCACACGGGCAACGTCACGTCCAGAAATGTCTTCCAGCACTTTGTCAGGCAGAGAGGTTTAATTGGACTGCTGTCACAGACCAGAAGCCCCTGAACGATGGTAGGGTCCATTCACCTGTGATAAAGAAGAAATAAAAAACAAAAAAAATGTCAGTGATGTAGTAGCTCATCAGGCTCATGAGCCATCATTAATTCACAAGTTACTGTGACGTATAAAGTACAGAAAGAAAAAGAGTTTTCTTGTCACTGGCTGGCTGTTTTGTGCAAAACGATTGGTATAAAAACCCACTGAGAAGTCAAAGAGGCTCACAAACAGTCACTGACTGACTCTAGTTTTTGACCGGCCCTGATCTTGGTTAAGACATTATTATGCCATAAATAGACCTAATGAAAGCATTTATGCATATATGGAGCACACAAAACACTCATTTTATGAATCTTATGAAACTACTACTCTTAGTGATTCTTGTGAAAATGAAAAAGTGCCTGTAAAACGACAATTTGGGTGAAAATCAGTTATGGAGTGGTACTTGTATAGCGATGTTCTACTTTAACTAAGCACTCAATGTGCTTTCCACTACAAGCCTCATTCAGTCATACAGTGCTTTAATTCTATGCCTTAAGTGCATTTTAACTATCTCACACACACACACACACACACACACACACACACACACACACTGATGCCTGCTTTAAAAACAATGTGGGGTTCAGTGTCTTGCTCAAGGAAGTTTCGGCATGTGCGTTGGGGGAGTTGTGGATCGAACAACTAACTTTCCAATCCACCCGCTCTTAACTCCTGAGCCACAGTCAACCCATCACCATAAGGTAATCACTGTGTACAAGTTTCACTAAATTCTGACCAATGCTGTAGAAGGAGTAGCAAATCTTCTGAACAGAAGTACTGTTTTTCCTTTTTTTCCCCACTCATGTCAGTCCTGATTAAGTCAATACAACTGAGCAACTGCACAAATTATAAACCCACCAGGAATGGCTGGCCTAAAAGTATTTTAATCAGAAACAATATTGCAGACCACACTTGGAACTTTTCAAATGGGCACAAGTTCAATAAGTCAGAGAAGAGAGACTCAGAGCAGCCTAGTGTTGACTATGGTGCGACTACATTGTTCTACTAATAGATAAACAATGGTAAAAATCATTCAGAGTCAATAGATTAACATGGAGGAAGGTTCAAGTTTATATCATTAAGTACCAGCATAAAATCAAAAATACAGTTGATTCCTACTTAATATACAAAACAAGAAAAATAAAAATGAGCCTGAATGAAAGTCTGGGACTCTGCAGCTCTGTTGGGTAAAGACCACTATTGTTCAATATGTGGGAGCATAAAAGCAACAAGAGAACAAGAGAGTGGTCTGCTCAGGAAGAAAGGAGCACCCCCCCTTATAACTAAGAAATCATTCTGGCCAACTTAAAACTATAAATTTCCAAACAGATTGTCAAAGAAATAAATGATAAATAGAAAAGAAAAAAAATCCTTTTGGACATGAGAACAGCTATTTTAACTGGCAGTCAGGCAAGTTCTGTGGAGAGAAGGTTCTCCCCGTTTTGGCTCACAGCTACATTTACAAAGACTAGCCCATTTGAGTGGTGTGCTTTGACAAAAGCCTTATGGGGAGTATTGAAAAGAAATTATTTTCTCAAGCTTTGGCAAATTCTAACAAGAAAAGCCTGCACTAGATCTAACCAGAAAGGACAAAATAAATTTGTTCAGTTATGATAAACGTGAAAACAATCAAAACTCCCGAAGATAAGCAGTTCGTCTGAGGCCAATTTAATTTGTAATTTATTTGGAGTGGCAACGGTGAAATTGCCAGTGACGAGCCAGAGGACTTAAAGGTGTTGACCTAACAAAACTAAAGAACTAGGCAGGTTTCATGCTTTTGTTTTCTACCAGTGGGAAATAGAGGGCCTTCAGTCAAGTGAAGCTGATGAGTGCTTACATCATTTCAATTCACTTTTAAGAAAAGCTACAATTATCTGATCTTAGAGGTAAACTGAGCTTGAACGTATTCATTTCACTCACACAGCTTATCAATTTCACTGGTCTGGTGTAAGCTCTGGAACTTGGTGCACCTTTGCCCCATTTCTCTAAGAAGCTTCAAACGTGCAAAACGTGATTTATTTGGGTCCTTGAATTAACTACTAAAGATTACCACCTGGTGATGGTAATCACAGTATTCACTCTCTTTTAGCTCCGTTTTTGGCCTCTACCACCTGATGAGTGAAAGATCAGGCTTTAAAGCAGCTACACAATCGCCTGCTAGTTGCTAATTCTGCCATTTAGTTGTAGCATACATACCACGGTAAAAGCCAAACAAGTTACTATAAAGCTCTGCAAAGCTCAGAGGAGCTGCAAATTTTGGTGCTAATTCTAGCGCTCTCTCTCACAGTCAAACAATGTTCACGGAATACATTATTTATTCTTAAAACTGTCAGACAGCGACTCATGCTCTCTGACAGTTTTAAGCGTAAAACTGTCAGTTTCACTCTTTATTCTTAAAGATCTCTGTTTAAAACCCTATACTGGTTAAGGCTTTAGAAGTTTTCGTTTCAACTTAGATTTACCATCTACGTGTCAGCAAACAAAAAGAGTAATTATATCCTGGACTATGTCGGCACTGTAATTAAACCCAGCAGGAAAAAGAATTTCTGGGTGGGTGTCAATGTAAATGACACTGGCCTGCTTGCTGGCTGTCTGCTGTACCGAAAAAGGAAAATAGGCTGTCGGACAGTTAAATTCCCTGCAAAAGATTGAGGTTGACATAATGATACCTCATCTGTTTTAATGTATTGATAACCTGATATACAACAGCTTTTTGTTTTCTGCTCCACCACTACTTATTGTACAATTCATGCTGACTCGTGCAGCTTCTTTCTACTGAGAACAATTGTGCTGACTAATAGGCAAAACACGAAAACATACCACCACCGCAATCTAACATCAATTTAATTTGAATGCGGCACTCATTTTTTGTAATAGAATCCCCTAGTTAAATATTTTTATACTGGATAAAAGCTGAAATGAAGCTTTATTCTAAAACTGTACCTCTAAGTTCAGATTGTTCTAACTACCATTACTTTTGGGGCCAACTTGTAATCGCAACAGTAAGGTTGACTGATAGGTCGATAGGGATGTTGGTTTAAAAATATCAGCCGTACTCTGTCTAAAGAAAAAAAAAAGATACATCTAAATAATTTCAGAGAGTTAAAAAAACAAGATTATTCTTTAATGTTTAAACTGCAACAAACTAGAAACTCTTTTCTCAGTTCTGACAATGATTCCACAAGTATTTCTGAAAATCCTGATGTTCTACTCTGACAGTCTGTTTCAACTGCTGCTTATATGGCAACTTAAGGAAATCCAAATATTGAAGCATGTCTTAGAAACTCTAAATGACATAAGGAAACACACTTAAAGCTACGTGACCCAAAGTTTGCTGCTCAGCTAGACTGGATATCATCCAGAATCAGACATCCAAAAAAAAAGACAAAAAAAAAGTCATGCTTTATCAGCCAACAAAACTACTATCACCACAAAGTCAAAATGTTTAGATGACAGATCAAAAACATGTACAGTGGCTATAAAACGGTCTACTCACTCCTGTTAAAATGCCAGGTTTTTGTGATGTAAAAGATGATCATTTCAGAACTTTTTCCATCATTAATGTGACCTATAACCCAATTAAAACAAATGCAATTTTTTTAGGGGAAAATAAAGATTACAAAAATAATAATAAGTTTGAATAAGTGTGCACTCTTATAACAGTCATTCACAAGTGGAGAAATCACCAACTGAACAACAGTGATATTACCAAAGATTGGACATTCTTTCGACACCGATGAAAAAAACAAGAAGAAAACTGGTCAGGGAGGCTGCCCAAGATTAAAGGAGCTACAGTAATTATTGACATGAGACCGCAATCTCTGTATTCATCATATGTTTGGAATATGGGTAAGGTGGTAAGGAGGCCTTTTGTTACAGAGAAAAACCCAGCTATATTTCACAACAACATACATCAAGACTTCCAAAAGCACGTGGGAAAACATTTCATGGTTTTATGAGACCAAGTTTTGGTGCAAAAATAGTACTTCACAACACCAAAAGAACACCAAACCCACAGTTAAGCATGGTGGTGGCAGCATTATGGTTTGGGGCAGTTTTTCTTCAGCTAAAATGGGAGCTTTATTCAATCTATTTTGAATTATAAATACTCCAAATAGCAGTTAATTCTGACATAATACCTTCAGGCATCTATTAGAAAGTTGAAGATGAAGAAGAATTTCATCTTTCATCACAACAATGTTCCAAAGCATACATTCAAATCAACAAAGGACTGGCTTCACCAGAAGATTATAGTTTTATTAAGATCTGAATCCTACTGAAAATCAGTGGGGTGACCTGAAGAGGGATGTGCACAGGAGATGCCTTCACAGTCTGACAACTTTGGAGTGCTTTTCCAGGGAAAAGTAGGAAAATAACTGCCATGTTGATAGACATACTACTCAGAAGGTGCTCCAATGAATTATTAGTTTAAGGGTGTGTACATTAATGCAACCGGATTGTTGTGAGTTTTTAATTTTTTAATTACATCTGATATCATGTTTCTACATTAGCCCTAAATAAACAAATAAATCTCTCTAATTTTTCACTTCCTACCTTCAGAAGAACCTGTGAAATTTTCTCACGGAACACTGCAAAAACGGTCAACTATTAATATTTTTTTTACTGCACAATCAATGTACCATGACTTCATTTAGTCTGAAATACAGTCTCCAGGAAAATGTCATTTTAATTGAGTTTGTAGGCAAACTGATGAATAGGCCCTCTTTTTAGAAAGAATAATAGACAAATCATTTGCTCAGTCTCTTTGTCTGTTGTCCTTTCAAACACAAGTGATGAAAAATGGCCCGGAATAAAAACATGTATGTAAACAAGCATGTGTTTATCAAATCAATATTCTGGGACATCAGCAGGAACTTATTTCTCTATTAAAACACAAAAGGCCAGAGAGTCTGTGTGAAGCTCCACAGTATGTCATTTGCTGAAAATCTGAAAATACAAAACTGATGCTTATATAAAGCTGCAAATGCACAAATTTATCAACAGGAAGTCTGTCAGTCACTAGTTCCAGGTTTTAGACGTCAGAGCTCTAAATGTAGGTACATCTTTTTCAAGTTAAACCAGATTAACATGGACAATCTGCTTCAATGTCCAGATGTTTTGACACATCAAATGAATATTTTGGCAAGGCAACCCATAACCCAACAGTGTATTTCACCACCTACATCATATCTTCATTCACTCTGTCTGATGTGACTGGCTTTAGAAAAGCGGGATCTACTTTATGGTGCCTAGATTAGAATTTCTAGCAACACTTAAAATTTACATACTCGGGTTTTCATAGTAAAGCCTGAATGCAAAAAAAACCAAACTGGATGCATACGATGAAAACCACAGGCCACCTGTTTACAAGCTACAATCACCACATTTAGTTTTAGCTATAAAATGTTATTAAACTGGTTTTGAGCTGCTCTCTTCAGTTCACAGACGTTTACAGACTGCCGTTAGAAGAAGAGGGCATGCTACACAGTGGTAGACATGTCGCTGCATTTAAATTTAAGATGAACAAGTATTTTTCATGAAATAGTAAAATATTTCCCCTTCAACAATTTATATGGTTCCTATGTTCTTTTGAGGGTAAAATATTGGCTTATGAGATTTGCAAATCACTGCATTGTGCTTTATTAAAAATTTTATGCAACCTTTTTGGAACTGGGTTTGTAGTACTAGCCACCTCCAACAATACTGTACAGTGTGTGGTGAAGTCAGAACATCAGTGTAAGAGAAGCTCTCGCTGCTTTACACTTCAGATACAATACCACTGGTGAGAGAACAGAGAGCAGCAAATGACTGAATAATGACAACTGAGTGACTATTAAGTGGATGGATATCAGCTTGACAAATGGTGGTGAACTATTTTTACTTTAGCATTTGTATAGTTCATTATCCTTTCTTGGATTAAGAAAAATACTTTATATTTAATTTAACACTTCCAGGCAGGTTTTTCCCATGAGTAAAACAACCATGTGGTAATAAGAATTCTTAAGAGGAAGAACTGTCTCCACAGCTGAGCTCTGCTACTTAGAAGGCAATTTAAAGCCCGAGTCCCATTTTAAATGTCTCTGGTTTAGATTGGTATATTTAAAACCTTAATTCTTCATTAGAGGAAAAATTCAAGCAGGGCAGGTCAGATGATTTGTTTAGTTTCCGCTTTACGTTGTGGAAAAGTAGAACTTTAGTAAAGTGTAGCCCTTTTAAAAGATACTTTTATGTTGAAATAAACATACCAATACAAGTAATTATGGCTCTCCTTCTACTGATTTGTTCTCTTGTGGATATAATGCATAAAAACCTAGTGTGGGTTTTTTTGGACCAATACTCAAATGTGATTTTTGGCCAATTTTGACAACTTTCCACTATTTTAGGAACTGCTTTTTGAAAAAGGATTCATATCATTTTAAAGAGCTATTCACAGATCATGTGTCAAAGACATATGAAATAGTTACAGATCCCTCTGTCCTTGCGCGTCTGTATGTTGTTGCTTACTCGTGCATCGTACTCCAAGACAAACGGAGGGATGTCGATCTGCTCAGGCTTGATGCAGGTAAAGAGCTGTTGCAAATTGTCTAGGTAGCGGACCTTGTCCTTCATGCCGGATACACTGAAGGTGGTGAAGAACCATGTTGATACCTTGATTGAGTAAATGAAGAAAGAAAAACACATGAAAAGAAACATTTCATCGGTTCTAGCATCTGATATTAATGTGTTACCAAAATGTTAGTAATCAAAGAATAAACTGAACTTTAATGATTTAATGATGAGTGCAAGTTTGGACACTGGCACAAAAATACTGTAGTTCTTGTAAACAACAGAAACACAGATAAACCAGAAGTCACTTAATGAGTGCATTTTTCCACCAACAGGAAAATTTAGAAATTTTCTATCGACATCTGGATCGGTGTGATGGGAATGTTATGACTTAATCCAAGGATGCAATTTCTCAAGCGAGTCAGATCACTGATCACTAAAATGATAATGTTGGTTTTGGATCCAAATTTTGCAAGATTAATGTGTGTTTCTTTCAATTAAATTTGAACAATAAATTCAAACTCATGGTAGATTCTGTGTATCGATAGAAAAGTAGACCAAAAAAAAAATCAATCACAGGCAGCCAAATGTTGTGAGTGAGGCAGGCGGTGAGAAAAGATTGTACTGATTTAGCGGGGGAAAAAACCCTCCAAGAAACACACAACCCGCCTTTATATAGCACCGTGACAGGGCAAATGATGGTACAATGTCACAGCTTGTTATTTGCCCCGCAGGTGCATCTCAATAGATTAGAATATCATCGAAAAGTTAATTTATTTCAGTAATTAAAGTCAAAAAGTCAAACTCATGTATTATATAGGTTCATTACACAGAGTGTGTTAAACCAGCCACGGGGCCCACAAGCCAGTGTAGTCCTAGTGCCGGTCCCAAGCCCGGGTAAATGGTGAGGGTTGCGTCAGGAAGGGCATCCGGCGTAAAAACTGTGCCAAATCAAATATGCGGATTCATAACACGACTTCCATACCGGATCGGTCGCGGCCCGGGTTAACAACGACCGCCTCCGGTGCCGTTAGCCAAGAGGGTGCCGGTGGAAACTATGCTACTGTTGGCCGAAGACCAAGGAGGGGGAGAGGGGGAAAGCGTGTTAGGAAGCAGAGAGAGAG
>VUQH01043666.1:0-13202 GCA_015106775.1 Etroplus canarensis | reverse complement strand
CCCCCCCCCCCCCCCATCGACATACGCGTGACGATTTAACCTATGTATGCATAGGCAGTTTTGGGTGCGCTAGACATTAGCTTGACATATTTCAACTTATGAATAACTTGTAAATAGTATGTGAATGTGTGTCAACCATCTCATGACTTACCTACAACTTATGGCCCAGGTACGCAGGCCATATGAGCCATATGCTGACATACTTCAGAAATTTTGTGCATATTCAAAACAGCGCCCTCACCATACAAGCACGCGTACCAGCATGCTTCAGCGTGCTCTTAATTTATACAAAACTTAAAACGTACATCAGTGTATTTGGTGAATTTTTCATACGCGGGAATACGCTGGTTAAATCATCGAGGTGTGACAGGGGCTTTAGAAGCAGGGCCCCATAAGGTAGCTCATGAAACATTCGAAGTCCACGTGAAATGAGTGCAGCGCAGTCTAACGTCCTCCTGTGTGATGTAAATGGGACTGTGTGTGTTTGTAGGTGTGAGGGTGTTGCAGCCCGGTGAACCTTCAGGTTGTCTCAGCCGTCCAGAGGAAGAGCAGCTCGTTACTCGGCTGCGCACACAGGTACGTCTGCAGGAACTGCAGCTCTGGATTCTGTGAACAGGTGAAGGTGTGTATGAGAAATCCTTGTGTCGTCTCAGCTGTCAGGCTGACGTGCGCGTGTCGGCATCAAATGCAGAACCACTCAAACTTTGACAGATTTAGTACATCAGCAAAATGAGCCTGTCAGTCCGATCTGCAGCCTCACCTCAGGCTGACTCTTCACGGTGGTGATTCTCTGCCGGGAGAGTCTGAGCCTGATTTGTTTTAAGACGGACATCTTTAACTGACAGTGCAGCGACTGATCTGAACACACCATATTTCCAATGCATTTTACCATCTTACTTTGTGCTAAATTAAAGGAAATCTTTCCAATTGAACAGAGGAGTTAAATTGTGGAAGTTTTAGGGCTGCAGCTTCACACACCTAAAAATTGGAACTGAAAACAGTCATCAGACCAACTTACTCGGACTTGTAAATTGAATTTTTTTTGTAAATTGACTGAAATGATATTGCAGGTGGAGGAGCTGGAGGAGAAGCTATTGGATCAGACCCAGGAGGTGGAGAGACTGCGCTCTGAACTGGTGAGACCCTGCTGGACCACATTCCTGAGGAACCATGGAAAAAAAAAAACACACAGCATCAATATTTAGACAGTGCACACGCAAAAACTTGTCTTTGTGTCTTTATGAGGAGGACCCTCAATGACACATTGTAATCTCAGGACCTTGATCTTGGATTTGACCCTGACTCTAACCTGATCTTTAAAACCAATTCTGAACCCTCATACGACCCTTTGAAGGTCTAAGTGAGGACAGGGCACTTTTTTTCTTGTTGCTCCTAATTTTCAAAAATGGACAAATGCGTCTTTGTGAGGACACAAAAGTACATATTGGCTTCTGAGACCCAGAGAGTTGATTGAGCCGTTGAACATTGTGTAAGATGATAGCACACTTTGATTAAAGGAGATTAAAGTGCTGTGTATCCTTGTGTCCTTTAGGGGGCGACAGACCTGGAGAAGCAGCTGGAGCTGCTGCTTGTGGAGAATGAGCGTCTGAAGCAGGAGCTGAAGTCATGCAGGAGCTCAGAGCTTCAGAAGCTCGACGCTGCTGCAGAGACGTGCAGCTGCAGCCGCTGTCCCCACAGCCAGGTAACGTGTCCCTTAATACCCCCGTAGCTGGGTGAAGTACTCCCACGGCCCCATAGACAGGTAAAACGTGTACACCGGTTCTCACAGCAGACGGATATAAAGATGGTGGTCTTCATGACCCTCCCCTGTAGCATGAGAGCTGACCTCTATACTAGAAGTGTTGCTGGAGTCGGTTATCCAAATCTGAAGGTTTCTAACTCCTTGCTGTGTGCTGCAGGATGCGGAGGGCCTTCGGAGGGAGGTGTCCCGCTGGGAGAGCCAGGCCCGGCAGAGGGAGCGGCGGCTGGCTGAGCTGGAGAGAGACCTGCTGGACAAAAGCTCAAAGGTGGAGGCTCTCCAACGGCAGCTGGACGAGTCCACCCGGCAGCTGGATGACGGCCGCAGGCAGCTGGAGGAGTCGAGGCGGAGGCAGGGGGAGGCCGAGCAGAAGCTAGCGCTACGGCTGCAGGAGTGTGAGGAGGAGCTGGCCAGACAGGCAGCGACTCCCCCCAGAGTCAAAGTGAGGAAGCTGATCAGATCTATAAACTATATTAGATGCAGGTTTTCACTTTTCTAATGAAGGTTACTGAGTGTACATTAAATTTACTGTTAAAATTTAAAAAAAAAAACTTTTTCTGAAGCAGCTGTTGTGTCCAACAAGTTGTTGTTTTGTTGATCAGTACGTGACCCAGACGGTGGAGGTGGAGTCGGCCGACACTCAGAAGGCTCTGGCTGAGATGCAGGTGAAGAACGGCGCCCTGCAGGAGCAGCTTTCGGTCCAGAGGCAGCTGCTGCGAGAGCTCGAGACGCAGCTGCACGAGTCGCAGAGGACCTGCGCTCAGCTGCGGACGCAGGTAACTTCAGCTGCACCTCGCTGGGTCGCTGTCTGAGACCCAGAACACTAAGCTAGACCCGCAGGGCGACTTCAGACGGCCGCACGAACAAATCTATGGAAAGCCAGTGAAGTCAGAATTCATTCTTTCTGCCCTTTGATGTTTTTAATGATGTTTCTGGTAGATCGAATTGGTCCTTGGCCCCCTGGTGGTCAAAAATTCAATACACGTGTAGCCAAGACAAAGGTCCAACAGCAAGGGCAAGAGGAATTATGATCCCAGTGTCTCCATGTTTGTTTAATATTTGCTTTTCTTCAGAAACTTCAGCTCTTTATTGTACATTTCTAGTTGGTTTATGCAACCAGAAAACGTTTTTCGTCTCACGTATTGTTTTCCTTGTATCTGATGTTGGCCGGGGGGGGGGCTGTGAGGTTCTCCCCTGGGTGGAGGACGATGCTGCACACAGATCTCAGATCAGCTAGTTTTCACGTTAACCCCTACACTTCACCTTCTCCTCTCTGCATGCATCCATCTGCAGCTGTTTGCTGATCGAGGCCGTCTGTGCGGCCTCCTCTCCAAGGCCATCGGCAGGCGCAACAGTGAGGTGGTCCGCAGGTTGTCCAAGGTTGGCCGCCTACTCCTTTTCCCCACGTTCCCCGTGACATCATTAAGAGAACAGAGGTCACAGCAAGGGTCACCCCGACTGACCGAGAGCACCGGCTCTGAAGCTGCCAGATAAAACAGAAATTTCAACCACTGATGCTTTCATTTGTTACTGATATAAAGCAAGAATGTTAAAGTAATAGGAAAAAGCCCCTCTCACCGTGGAGGGTTGTGTCAGGAAGGGCATCCGGCATAAAATCTCTGCCAAATAACCAGTGCGGATTAATCCGCTGTGGCGACCCCTTGGGGAGAATCCAAGCATCTGAAGGTACAGGGAACAATTTAAATTGTTTTAGAAGGGCCTTTATTGATTAAAAACAGTGGATTACACGTAGAAATTATATACTACTAATATTACTACAATAGTAAAAACAGTAACTTAAAAAATTAGAATTAAAACATTAAAATACAGTTCAAAAACTAAAATATTTGAACATTTTAAAAATGTTTAGACTATGTAATGTTTAGAAAAAAAAAATTTAACAGTGTTAAAAATATAAAAGGCATTTCAAAAATGTAAGAATCATGACAAAATATTTAAACTAAAAATATTTTTGATATTAAAAAATATTTGAAACAAGAATTAGAAATGATTTAAAAATATTAAAAATTGCTCTTATGAGCTGCAAGGGCCAAAAATCACTATAAATAATTCTGGAAAAAAATTTAAATGGGACTTTATCTACTTCAAAATAAAAAGCAAAAAATGCAAAAGAATTTAAATGATGTAAAACCCAATTTGGCATACTCTTTTTAAATTGGTAACAAAATATGTAAATTAGAGTAAAAAAAAAAATTTTTTTTTAATTAAAGTCTCATTTTTTTTAATGCAGATGTTTTTTTTGTTTTGGACTTCTAGCAACTTCAAAACTTGAGTTCCTGTAAGCACCTGTTTGTTTCTAATCAGAATCAGAATACTTTATTAATAGATTGATTGATCAAGCTTGGTTTCGTAAAATTGATCAATATGAACCAGTTTTCTACATATTACTGTTTATGTATGTTTACTATTATCACACTGAGGTTCATCTTTACTGAGCGTTTCGTAATGAGTAATAAAGTATTTATTATTGCAGCTTACTGGAGTTTCTATGATCGGTGTTTTGAACTGGTTTGAACTGGGAAGCTTCAGAGCCCCACACTCTGAGATCTCCCAGTCTACCGTCCCAATAACTGTCTCCCAGTCTCCCAGTGCTCCCTGTTGCTTCCCCTGGTTGTTACATTAAGGCTGTGTTCACACTACAAGATTCAAAGCTGACCAACTGCCAGCTCCTGATTTTTATTTTTTAGTTCTTTTATTTAGGAAGTTCAAGTCCAGCTCCTGGTATAAAAACCCACCAGGGAGCTTGCTTGATGTTTGCTTCATTTAGTTTATAGATGGATTTTTTTTTTTAACTCATCATAGAAACAAATGTGTGAATTGAGCCTTCCTGTGTTTCCTTGTTCCACCTGTGTGGTTCACCTGTGTGCTCCTCAGTGAGATTAGCTGTTAGTAAATGTTTTGACGCACTAACTGCCAAACGTACCGCTGCTTAGGAAGTGTTGGCTGGTAATTTTGGGGAGGAAGGTTTGGACCAAAAAAGGTCAAAGCAGTGAAGGAAGATGTTTGACTCTGGGTTTTCTTTCCCTGCTGCATCTTGAATTCTGGCATGTTCAAATTCCGTTTTGACATTTTGGACCACGCTCGCCATAGACGTGAGCGGTAAACGCACCCGAGCTGCACGTCCTCCTTCACCGGTGTGTCCTCTGCCTCCTCCCTCCAGATCCTGGTCTATGAAGGAGAGATGGAGCGAGCTCAGGGCCAGCTGGAGGCTGAGATGCAGAATCTGGAGGAGGAGAAGAACCGCGTCATCGAGGAGGCGTTCATCAGAGCCGAGAGCGAGATGAAGGCCGTTCACGAGAACCTGGCAGGTCAGACGCCGTTTCTTGTTGGGTTGGACGCATAGACTGTGTATATAAAAAATGGATGCAGCCAGAGTGACCACTGCCGACCACGGAGCCAGCCTCCAGTGGACAGTAGAGGAACTGCAGGTTTTGCCCTTGTTATTCATTCGTTGCTGTTCGCAGGTGTGCGTATGAACCTGCTGAGTTTGCAGCCGGCCCTCAGGACTCTCACTTCCGACTACAACTGTCTGAAGAGGCAGGTGCAGGACTTCCCCTTCATGCTGGAGAAAGCCATCACCGAGGCCAAGCAGGAGGTGAGTCAGAAACCCACCGTCGGTCTTACCGTCGCAAGTATCGTTTATTAATATGAATGTTTTTGCAGTCATTTCATTGTCATTCTTTCTTTAACTCATCTGCTTCGCACTGGAGAAACAACGTTTGTACTTTTTATTCCAGTTTAGCTGATGAGGGTTAAATGGGTGTTTCTGTGTCAGATCTGTCAGGTGATCAGTGAGGTGAGCAGCACAAACCAGGAGCTGCTGCGTAAATACAAGCGGGAGATGAACCTGAGGAAGAAGTGCCACAACGAGCTGGTTCGACTCAAAGGTCTGAAACAAACCTCATGTTGGCTCCAGTTTTCACGACTTGTGATGCTGTGGTACATGTCTCCACCTTCACCGTTTAAAGGGTCTCAGAGCTCATAGCGGTTTTATCTTTTTTTATCATGTTCTTTAGACGCCTCCAAAGTGTTTGATTTGATCTCCCTCATGTGTGTAATGACAGATCATGTGAGGCGGAGGCGCTGAAGTTTGGGAAGCTTGTGTCTCCAGGCCTGTAGTGAATGTTGTTTGAGCTTTATATGATCTTCTGTAAATAGTGTGTCAGATTAGAAGGAAGAAACTGTGGCTGTTACTCCTATTGAAAGACATTCAACTTGGCTTTACAGCTGATAAGAGTCCATGAGTCTTCCTGTGCGTGATGATCCACAACTTCCAGTATCAGCTACGGTTTCTGCATCTGGACTGGAGTCATACGGGGAAATCAAAAAGCTCCTGTTCCAGTGGTGGATGTTCATATTAAACATGATCAAAGTTTCTAATAATGGGGTCAGTGTGTGTACAAGTACTCCCTGTGAACCCAAAGCTTAGACTGCTGTAAGCACTCAGTTTATCAGTTTTTTTCTCCTACTTTTGGATCTGTATGATGTCACAGAGAGGGGATGTCCCTGTGCGTGAGGGGCAACCAGTCGAAGAAAGCTGGCTTAAATGGAGTTCAGATGGCTTTTTCCAGATGGATTGAGAGGCTCCAGAATGAGATTAAGGAGGATTATTTTGAACTGGGAATCATAAACGCTACTCTAGTGGAGTCTAACAATTAAGAATACTGAGCTGGAAGTTTTGACTGATATTTGAGAACACCTCTACAGAAACTTCTAATCCTTCCATGAGAAAGTTTGTCTCCTTACTATGGCTGTGTTGTTTTTTTTTCCCTCCTCTGGTTTGATTTCTACAATGTGAGGCTAAGTTTTCCATCTTGGAGGTATGCACTGGAGAAAAGAGGGATGAATGTTAGTACAAGAAAGACAGAATATGTGTGAAGGAGGCAGGTGAAGGTAGTGAACGTGGATGAGTTTAAATACCTGGAGTCAACCATCTAAATTACGATGTCACCAACCTAACTTGAAGGCTGCACTGTGAGTACCAGGCTAACGCTTTTTTGGTTTCCCAGGTAACATCCGGGTGTTCTGCCGTGTCCGGCCGGTCAGTCAGGAGGAGCAGGACTCCGCCGATGCCAAAACCATGCTGAGCTTCGACTCGGACGACGACGCCATCCTCTACCTCTCCAACAAGGGCAAGATCATGACCTTCGAGCTGGACAAAGTCTTCCCCCCTCATGCCACGCAGGAAGAGGTGAGAACATCCTCACAGCAGGAAGCTACATGATGGTTTGATAGTTGAACCTCATTAATGGGACATGATGAGCCCAGATGCTTCCTGTAGCTTGAAATGACCTTCAGTTCTGGGTTCTGTTCTGTTTTAGATCCCTCTCCATCAAAGAGGCCTCTGATTGTCCCAAAAAGTTATTAGATTACAGAAACACTTTGTCCTGCTCTGACTTCACGAGCAGAACCTTCAAAGACTCCTTCAGCCATCTGAAAGAATATTCAGTCAGCTTTTTTGGGTTATCAGACACCTTCAGAAAGACTGATGGTTATGCAGATGTCTGCTCACACATCATGGGCTCATCGTGGAACATGCAGAGTTTATGGTTGCTGTGTCTCACCTGTGTCCTCGCTCTAATTGGTTCATCAGGTATTCCAGGAGGTTCAGTCTCTGGTCACTTCCTGTATCGACGGCTATAACGTCTGCATCTTCGCCTACGGTCAGACCGGCTCTGGGAAAACCTACACCATGGAGGTAGGACAGACTTGTCCAGTCGGTTTTATCCACTCAGAGTTTTGATACAAATTTAAGTTGAATTAAAAATGTTAGAAATGTGAACAGTTTTTATTTAAAAAGCCTCATGAATGCACCTGTAAACCCCGCCCCATCTGTCTTGTGTGTCTTCAGGGCGTGGCCGACGACCCTGGTATCAACCAGCGAGCGCTCCGCCTGCTGTTCTCCGAGGTGACGGAAAAAGCTCCAGACTGGGACTACAAGATCACCGTCAGCATGGTGGAGATCTACAACGAGACGCTGCGGTGAGGAAACCACAGGAGCTGAGCCTCCATGCCAGTTCCTGTTGCTTTATTGGGAGGCGTCAACTTAGGCAATGCAGCAATTTTACAGTTTGATGCTCTTGTTGGATTGTCTTTGTGCAGAAAGCCACCCCTCGTTTCTTTTAAAAAGACAAGACAGTCTGGGTTCTTGGAAGTACAATATAAAGTGGTCTTGAGAAACAGTTCTCCAGGATTTCTCAAGGTCTTTCAAAGTGCTGCTTTTTCACTAAGTTTCTGTTCAGTCCTTGTACCAAACCATTGTTCATGGGGACCTCTAAATCATTCAAGCATTAAAAATCCCCCTAACACAAGGGATGAACCGGTGTTGTCTACACATAACAGGCAACTTGGCAAAGAACCAATTTAAATTGTATCTTTAGGCGCTTTGTTACTAGTTTCTCTGTAGTGTAGCGGTTTACATTTTTGGCCTTAGAAGCGAAAGGTCCCTGGTTCGATTACAGTTAAGGACACAAGCTCCTTCCACTATGGAGGGCTGCATCAGGAACGGAGTGTTGGGAAAAACCCCTGGCAAAATTACCCATGCAGATTAATTCGCTGTGGTGACCCCTTGGGGGAAAATACAGGGGAGCAGCCAAAGGTACATTAGGCCCTTTGTTACTACAGTCTGTTGCAAAAACACATAATTTGTTCTCATTACTTTGAATGAATCAAGGACGTCTTTATTATCCCCGAGGGGCAATTTTTTTCCCCTCCTCGTTGGCATACTGTATCCACTGACTGAAGCAACTTAGCCTACGTTCACACTGCAGGCAAAAGAGGCCCAAATCTGAGTGGGGTTGTTTGTTTCTCAAATTGGTACGTCTTGACTAAGATACCTTTTAAAAGGTCTTCCTTGTGTAGTCCCCCTTATAACAATGCAAAAATATTACATACCAGTGACCTAGTGTTTCCTTGGTGTAGTGGTTTACACATTCGCCTCACAAGCGAAAGGTTCCTGGTTCGATTCCAGATGGGGACACGAGCCCCTCTTACCATGGAGGCTTGCATCAGGAAGGGCATTCGGCGTAAAACCTCTGCCACATTACTAATGCAGATTAATCTACTGTGGCAACCCCCTTAGGGAGACTACAAGGGAGCAGCTGAAGGTACATTCTGGACTCTGACTCTCCTGGCCGCTTTCGTATGTGGTCCCGGATTGATTACATAGCCAATGTTTTTCAAAGCGACCTCAGTCTGAAACGGTCGTGTCGCATTTCATCCAACTTTCACGTCATTGAAGTGGGACAGACATCATAATTCTGCACCGGAGGAGGCGAGACCAGACGTAAACATTGAACCAAAGAAGCGCTGGTGGAAAGAAAATGAAGTTTAACTCGCACACTGACATGTTTAGCGTCCTTATTTAATTCTGTAAACACAGCGAGTGACGTCACGTCGTCTTCTGTGCGTGTCCCTTCAGGGCCGTAGACTGTTCAGTCGCATTTAAATTATAATGTGAACGACCACGCAAAATACCTGGATCCTGACAAAAAAATTAAGACCTGCAGTGTGACGTAGCCTTAAAGTCCTAGGCTAGAGTCAGCCAGGGTTTTCAGGGCCTTTTTTTCTTAGTCTGAACCTTTTACAAAGAGAGTCATTGAGGGTCACACCTGCAGTTTTGCTGCCTGCTGCCTTGTTTTTTTCCAATTTTGAGGTTAAGTGGCCCATACCAGCTGACAAATGAGAATGTAAGAATAGATTCAGTGAAACGTTATCATAAGGGTGCTGTCAACCGTAAAACCACGAAGCCTGTGATGATAGAACATGTGCTTGTGAGCTTCTCTGACCTTTGAGCTTCACTCAAAAGTCAGCTTATGATCAATAACAACGTATTTATACTACTACGTAAACTCAACGGCCTCATCCTTTATCGCCACAGGAGACATGGTTGTAGGATTTGACCGTCTCTTTACTTCTAGATGCATTAATGTCCAAGGAGGACAACTTGCACCACTTTCTCTACTATAAGGCCATGATCAAGGGCGTCGCTGCTCAGGAGAGACACAGTCACTGAGTCCTCTGTGAATGTAAAAATATGGCTTCGACACGCACTGTTGTACAGCACGCGTAAAAGAGGAGACAGAACGTACCCTGGAGGCTATCTGGTGAAGGAAAGAAGAAAATCTGATAAAATGCTGTCAACCCTCATATGTATGAGAAATACTAAAGCTAACACAGTGTGACAGAGATAAAATCGTATGTTTGCTCCAACAAGGTGATTCCCAGCGAGCTGAAAACCTGGCATGTCTCAGCATGGCGTGCAACGTGTCCTTAAATGTGAGGAAAATCTACTGCTTAGAATGGTACAAACTGTTTTTGCCTTATGTACTGTATTTCCATTTGTTTGCACACGTTTCAGTAACTCGCTGCAATGATTTCCTATTTTCTTAGCAACATATTTTCAAAAAATGGAGCTGGCTCGAGACTTTTGCACAGTAGTGTTCTTGCCATAATTGGACAGTAATTGACTACCACTGGCAACTTTAAAAGCTCCCTAAAAAAAACTTTCAGTTAATCCAAAATGCTGCAGTGGCAGAGATGAGAAGGAGAGATCATATTTCCCCTAGACCTCATTGTACCATATTTCTGGTTCTGCTGGAGGTCTCGTCCTGTTAAAAGTGAGTTCTTCCTTCCCACAGTTGCCAAGTGCTGCTCATGGGGGATGGTCTGATTGTTGGAGTTTTCTCTCTCTCTTACAGTGTGAAGCGCGTTGAGGTGACTTTCGTTGTGAATTGGCGCTTTATAAATAGAATTGAATTGAAAAGTCGGTTGATATTATTACTATTTCCAGTTCCTGATCTCAGATGTTTTCATTTGATGGGAGCTGTTCACCACATTTAGTGCTGTAGGGTCTTTGCTGCAGCAGGATGGTGTGTGTCAGCGTTTAGGTTTTAAAGGAGTTTTGAATGGCGTGCGGCGAGCAGAGCGGCTCCGAGGAGTCAGACCTCAGGCTCCGATACACTCTGTACCTGTTTAGCAGGGGATGAAGTTTGATCCCCTCATTGCGCATCTGCCGCCTCAGCTTTAGAGCAGTTATGTAAAGGTGGGTCATGTCAAATGTCATCTGTTCATCTCCAGCTGTCCAGCTGTTGTGTAACAAAACGTCTATGTAAAGAGTCTGAGGGCTTAACATCTGGATGTTGGATGAAAGTTTTTTTTGGAATGAAGGTCGGATTAAACTGAGATGATCAGCCAGCACAGCACGCAACACTTTGATGGAAGAGTTCACACAGAAATGGAACCCAGGTTACGCTGAGCTACATCTGGCGGAAGGGTAAAGATTTATAGCGTCCCCTAAGAGCTGAGGTAAAATGTAGACATCTTCAAACGTGTTGGAGAACTAAAAGTTAACTCCCCGCTTGGCTTCTTCTTGTCGTGCCGCAGCCCTGAGGCCAAGTCTGCAGACACTAAAACCTCTCTGTTGTCCTTCAGGGACCTGCTTGGGGAGAATCCAACGGACAAACTCGACATAAAGATGAACCCTGACGGCAGCGGGCAGCTCTACGTGCCCGGACTGACCGAGATCACCGTGCAAAGCCCCGAGGACATCAACAAGGTGAGGGCTTCCTGTTTCTCCTTTCAGTGTAAAGCACCTCCGTGTTCTCCGTGTCTTTGTGGGAATGATGACTGGAAGTGGATGTGTGTATCTTAAATTAAAAGGTTGTGAAGAATAAAAACCAGAGGATCAAAAGCAGATTAAAATGTGACTCAAGCTGGAATGGCTGACAGTGATTAATGGTCATATTGGCCACCTGTTCCCAGGTGTTCGAGCTGGGTCACGTGAACAGAGCGACAGCCTGCACCAACCTGAACGAGCACAGCTCACGATCGCACGCTCTGCTCATCATCACCGTGTCTGGATTCAACACAGCCACTGGAAACCGCACGCAAGGTACGCACACGCGTTTGTTCTGCTGTCTGTGAGTATTACCAGAAGCCCTGAACCCTCAAACAGCCCTGTGAGGGGTCTCAAAGCTAGCATAGTCGCCACAACTAGGAGGGGAAAAGGGAGTTCTCACTTTTTGAAAAGCTCAGAGTTTTTCAAAAATGTCCCCACTTTACCTCAAAAAAATCTCCAAATTCTAAAGAGGGGTCACCTCATTCCAAAAGAATCTCCATTTTCCTCAAAAGTCCACTTATTCTTTCAAAAAGTCACTACTTTTAAATTTGCAAAAGTCCCCACTATGCACAAAATGTTTCTTTGAACAAAAAAGCCAAAAACATCACTTTTTTTGAAAAAGAATCCAATATTCATCTTTTAATAAAGGTCCTCCATATTTCAAGGAAAGCTGCCTACAACCCCCCCACGGCTCAAAACCTTGTCCGACTTCTGAAGTACCTTTCGGCTGCTCTCTTGTATTCTCCACAGCAGATTAATCTGCATTGGTAATTTGGCAGAGGTTTTAATCTGGTTGCCCTTCCTGATGCAACCCTCCATGGTGAGAGGGGCTTGTGTCCCCACCTGGAATCGAACCAGGGACCTTTCGCTTTAAAGGCAAACGCACAAACTACTACGCTACCAAGGACACTTGTCCGACTTCTTCAGAAGTCCTCATATTTCCCCAAAATAACACCTATACTCTAAAATTCTTGTCCCCAGATTCCCAAATAGCTCCCCACTTGACGCTCAAGGGCCTGTCTGTCCAAAACATGCCTGCCTACTGCCCATCCATTTATTTTCTGACACGCATCCAGGTTATGGCGGCAGCCTTCCAAGCAGAGACACCCAGGCCTCCCTCTCCTGGCCACTTCCTCCAGCTGTTCTGAGGGGACACTGAGGTGTTCCAGAGCCAGCTGGGAGATAAAATCTCCACAGTGTCCTGGGTCTGCCACTCCCAGTAGGACATGCACCTCACCTGTTACTGAGTTGTCCAGGAGGCATCTGGTCAGATGCCCGAACCAACTCAACTGGTTCCGTTGTATGTGGAGGAGTAGCAGTTCTACTCTGAGCCCCTCACTGTTTAAGACTGAGACCAGAGACCCTTTGGAGTAGGCTCTTTTCCACTGCCTGTATCTCCAGTCTCATTCTTTTGGTCACTACCCAGAGCTTGTGACTCAGATTCACAGCTTTGCTTTCACGCTCAGCTCTCGATTCCACATGACAGACCGGTACAGGATCCACAACACATCATCTATCTGTCAATCTCACTCCTCCATTCCCTCGCTTGTAACCAAAACACTGGAATACTAAAACCCCTCTCTGGGCACTCCACACTTCGCCGGCTCAGAACCACACTTGGAGGTGCTAATTCTCATCCCAACCACCCGAGTTCAACCTGGAGGTCACCGTTTGAAGCCAACAGAACCACATCATCTGCAAAAAAGCAGAGACGAGCTCCTGAGGCCACCAAAGTGAAGGCCCTCCACCTTTTGGCCACACTGAGAAAGTCTGTCCATAGAAATTATGGGCAAAGTTTCCTCT